>OMKZ01000828.1:15472-55221 GCA_900302535.1 Neoniphon sammara
TGGGGGGTTTCTGCGCTGGTGTAAAATAGGGAACCTAAAGGAGTGTGGTAGTGGGGAGTAAATGGGTAATCTTCTTTATGCGTTTTGCCCCAATTTAACTAGGCTTGATTGTGTACTCTTGTAAAGATGTCAGTGTTTGTATGCATGCAGTGCCTTGGCTGTGACTGTTTGTTTGGAGTGCTTCATTCTGTTCTCCTTTTGTCTCTAATTTACCCGTTATGTGGTGCTTGTTTGGCTCCAGTTTTCTCAGCACACACACACACATACACATACACACATGCATACTCACACATACCCCTGTGGAGCGATAGAGATGCTGGCACGGCTTTGATTGACATGGTTAATAAGAGTGGTCTAAACAGCAGGCCCTTAGCATATGGAACCCATAATGAATGAGCATCGCACAGTACAAGGAATGCATTAATAAGCTGAAAGATTAAGCTTAAGCTGTTTTGTCATAGTATATTGCCTGATGTTGGCTGAAACTCAACACCTTTGGCACAAGAAGCCTCCATATGAGAGCTTTTTTTAACTCCTACACCATGTAGGCGACATTGATCTGCCTTGTTCACTTACACCAAAGGGAGTCTCACCATATGCCTCCATAATAATTGCTATTTTACAAAAAAAATCTCTTCCACTGCATTTTTATGGGGCTTCCATATGATGCATATGACATTGTGCTGTTGAAAATTGTGTTACTATATCTTGGTACATTGCATTAGTCATTTGTCTGTGTCTGCTGTGTTTGTACTGTCACTTGGGTTTGCATTTGTCTATAGTCATCTTGGGTGTTTGACAGTTTATTAGTTTTTGTTTGAAATTTTCCATTGCTCTTAATGGAGACGACAATGCACAAAAACAAAAATATAATGACAACAGAATATACGACAGCACAATACCATACACAAAAGCCTAATTTCAGCACAAATGGAACCCCATATTTTTGCATTGTTCCAATGCAAATATATGAGGTCTATATCTATTTAGTGGTCTATTTATCTGTGGTGCTGTAACACCGGGTATGTCTGCATGTGTGTGTCCCAGGACTAATGTTGAGATCCAGATCCTGAAAGTTGGCTTCACCAGCAGAGAGATTGTCATCGTGGAGAACGATGACCCTGGGGGCGTCTTTGAGTTTCCTCCATTCGCTAGAGGTCCATGGGTCATCAATGTAAGTCAGAGCTGGAATTTGCAGCATAAGCTTTAGTGTCTCTTGTGGGAATCATTTGTGTCCTCATCTATTCAGCTATTCATGATGTGAAGGAATAGTTACATCAGCTTCTACTGTATATATGATTATTGTGTCTTATATCTGTGGTCCTGCTCATACAACATCTCTTAATTTCCCTTGCAAATGTAAAGGAAGGTGAGGCTGTGGAGTTGCGTGTGGTCAGGGAGCAGGGTCAGCTGCTGAAGCAGCTGGTACGCTATGTCGTCATGCCCTCTGGTAACGCCGAGTTCTATGGCGCTACGGGCATCCTGGAGTTTAAACCAGGGGAGAGGGAGGTGGCGGTGGCACTGGTGGCAAGGCCTGATGGGGTGCCTGAGGTGAGAGTCTGTTTTAACCTACACTTACATTTCATAGAAGGTCCATTTTCATCTCTGCAAAAAAATGCCAATCTTAGAAAGTTATTTAGTCACATACACATTCTTATATTATTATTTTAATTAAAGCCAGTGAAAACCCAATGGCCTCAGATAATTGCTTTTACTTTCCATGGAGTTTTACTTGTTATAGGAATTTTCTTGAAATCAATATGTTAAAGCAAGGGAGTTTACAGCATTTTGGTTGCTGTAAAAAAGAGGTGTGGTGTTGGAAAAAAGAAAAGCTATCTAATGCATTGGCCTATTTTTTCCACTTGATTTAAAACTCAATATTGAATTGAATGATTTGTTAAGGTGTTGTTTTTTTTTTTTTACAATGTTCCGCCTGATTAAAAGAACATAATGTTTCCTCTTTTAGTCAAGATAACTTGTGCTGTCTACTTCATCTACTTCATAATGAGGATGTCACTGACAGTAACCAACTTCAGAATGCTTTTAAAATGTATTTCAGATTCAGTGTCAGCTAGCTTATTTTTGCGCGCGTGTGTGTGTGTGCGCGCGCTTGTGTGTGTGTGTGTGTGTGTGTGTGTGTGTGTGTGTGTGTCTGTTTTTGTGTGTTCACAGCTGGAGGAGACCTTCTCTGTGGTACTTAGCAGCCATAGCACTCCGCCCAGTCGCCTAGGCAACCACAGGGAGGTCAACATCACGGTGCGCAAGAATGACGACCCCTTTGGGGTCATTGAGTTCATCCAATCTGGACTGGTGGAGGTCATCAACGAAAGCAAAGGGAACGAGACTTACCAGGGTACTTTGGAGTAGCCCTCCTTCAGATAATACAAATACACTTCCCTGTGAAGTGGTACATTGTTGAGGCTTGAAAGAGACTATAGAAAATAGAGAAAGGACTGTAGTATTGTTAACATCCAGAGATAAAACTTGAAAGAAAAGGAAAAAAAAGGTTTATTTCACACAATTTTATGAGGTCACGTTGTTTCGCCATCTCTGCCTGAGGGAAAATTGCAGTGCGCATATGTGAAAGTTTATGCCCACATTTACAGACTGGAGGTTGGGACAGTTTTAATCTTGAATGATTCATCTTGTAAATAGGCAATCTTTGTCTGTCCTGACTCTTTATGCAGCGGTTTACCCTGTAGTGAGGAACAGGGGTCGGTTCGGAGTAGTGTCAGTATCCTGGGTCCTAGAGCCTACCATGTCTGGAGACGTCAGCCCCATCCAGGGAAACATCACCTTTGAGGAAGGAGAGTACCTGAAAAACCTGACTCTCTCCTCTGTGCCTGATGAGGTAAAGCAATCATGTAAACTAGATTTCACTGTGTTCTCAAAATCAAACGAAGTCCAAAACTGAGTTAGCATATATATGAGTGTGTCTTGTGTTCCTTTGGTTTAAATATGCTTGTTTGTTCTTGTTTTTTCTTTGAATAAGATCCCGGAGGACGTGGAGAATTTCACCATCACACTGTTAAATGCTACAGGTGGAGCAAGACTGGGAAATGCACTGAATGCCAGTTTACAGATTAACAAGAACGATGACCCCATTTACTTTGCTGGTAAAGATTTTTCTCCTGTCACATGGATTTCGCATGTATTATAATCAATAAATGATCCTCTTAAAGATTATGAGAGATACTATGTTATGGCTAATACGATTTCCCCCATTGTCTCCTCCAATCTCTCTCCCTCCATATTTCCTCCTCTTCCCTCCTCTCTCACCTTCTCCTCAGAACCGGTGCTGATGCGGCTTCACGAAGGGGGCGTGGCCAACTTCACTGTTCTGAGGGCAGGGCAGGCAGACTTTGTTGCCACGGTGATGTACCGTGTAGAGTACGGTGCTGCGTCGCCGGATGACCTTACCATGCTGAGTAACAACACGTTGCTGGTGTATGATGTGGGTGAATGGATGAAGAACATCTCAGTGGCCGTGGAAGACGACAACATTCCAGAGACTGATGAACCCTTTTACCTTGTTCTCTTTAATGCCACAGGTGGGTTGGGGTTTCCTTTTAAAAAGCTGTGTGTATTGTTACCACATCATCTGGGAATCAGTGGTTATGTCTAATCTAAGCCAATAACAATTTTTGGTGATTCTTCTATATTACAGAATAGAAACAGTATCACCTATGCTCTTGCAGAGGATCAGAAATGACCAAAAGTCAGTTGCTTATTAAAGCTGCAACAGTCAAAATTGCGGAGGATCAATTTAAGTGAGGACCGTTTAGACTCAACTGGGAAAAACCATGGAATGGTCGAATGAATACCGATAAATTGCCTGTGTATTTCCTGGATTTTGTCTGTTGAATCTAAACGGTTCTTATTTTCACAGTTTCAGTTGATGCATCTTTAAAATGTTAATAGAATTTAAAGTTAAAGAGATAAAGTTCACAATGGAGGAACCAGGCAACACCTCACCACCATCTGACTTTATCAAATCCCACTCACCCTCCCATCCCCTGTTTATCCACTCTCTTCTCCTTCCCAGTTGTATCTGTACATAGGAGAGTGGCCGGGTTATTTACTGTGGTGACACTGAAAGCTCTCCTACTCCTAATCCCAGTATTGTGTGTCAGGGATGGAAGTGAAAGACCAGTGGGCCCCAACAGGACCTTAATTACCAGACTCCCGACTTTCTGAGACACAAAGACGGACCACTCCACTGGCCTCTCTCTGTTTGCTGATTGACACAGAGTAGAGTGGAGTAAGGGCTAGCCTCTGGTCTAAGCCAGAGGATTGGCCTTTATACAGGGTCTGTGTTAGAAGTCAATAAGCCTCATGTTAAAAGTCAATCAAACTCACACTGGGGCATTGACACTGTTTACCTTGTCTGTTTAATCATGAGCAGATTTGCATGCTTATTACAGTGTATACGTATTCAGCCAACTTGAGCAATCAGGAGCATGTGAGAGCCAACTGCAGTGGTTTTGCAGCTAAATATTCCTCATCAGCTTTAAGACACATTGGTGTTTATAGGTTGTGGTTGATTCAGGCTCTGCCCCAGCCTTTGTTCACCTTAGTTCCTTTGCTGATAGAAGTCTTATTTTCGGATGCTTATTTTTTCATGAATATGGAGCTCTGTCCTCTTGGGCTTGGTTGCCATAGTTATGGCGTGCTATGTTAATGAGAATACCCTTCCCTCTATTGCATGATATTTAGCATGACAATAACAATGTGGCCAGCACAAACCATGCCTCTCTCTCTCTCTCTCTCTCTCTCTCTCTCTATCTCTCTCTCTATCTACACACACTGCACTTGAGCATCAGATTTGGTCCATATTTAACTCAGAGTGATCTCAAAGATGTTTTTATTTCTTAACATCTGATTCTCTTCAAGCAGATGTTTTAGTTCAGATGAAAATATATTAGTTCTTCTCATGTCAGCTTAACTGGCTCAAGGGACACTGAGTGTTTTGAAAGTAAATTTACAGCTATGTGGTTCTGTTTTTCTTCTTGATATCACTGCTGTAGAAAAGATGGGAGGTACTTTTTTCCATTTTTGCAGACTGTGTACCTGCACAAATTAATTGGCCTTTAAATAAGAGGAGCATCTTATCTGTCTTTTCTTTGAGAGTGCAGTCTACAAATACCCTGTAGGCCCAGGTATAAATGGTGTGTGTGTGTGTGTGTGTGTGTGTGTGTGTGTGTGTGTGTACAGGTGATGCTGTTGTGTATGGAGCAGACACAGCTACTGTAGTGATTGAGGCCAATGATGATGCCAACGGGATTTTCTCCCTGGAACCCACAGAGAAACCTGTGGAAGAGGGCAGGACCAACAACTTCACGTAGGAACTCTTCTTTAATTCATCTCCGTCTTAAACAGGACATTTAAATTTAGAAATTATTTTAGGGTTTTGTATTATGATTTTGAATCCATCCTCTTCATCTACTATCCTAATTTAATGCAGATGTTATTGCTGTTGTCGGGTGAAAACCTTCTGACACCAGCTGTGTGTTTTAGATTTTTACTTAATTTTGAAGGATTACATGCTGCTGGGTTGAGAAATTCTGTTACCTTTGTAAAACCAATTAGGTAGACTCAAAGGTGCATGGTTATCAAGCTAAAAACAAGGCTGTTTTTTTTTTGTTTTTTTAAGTTTCAGAAGATTTGATTTCGGAGGTACAAGGTTTTCATCCAAAACAAAGCAGTATCTAATCTGTTTTAGCTGACAAGTTAAAGAGTTGTCAAGATCTGCTTCTCAGATTAAACGCAGACTTTCCTCCACAGCTTTATTCACTGACTATAATCCGTAAAATGTGATTCCTGTCTCCTGTGTCTCAGTGTGCTGCGGGCTAGAGGCCATTTTGGTGATGTTACAGTGTTCTGGCAGCTGTACGCCAATGACTCAATGACTCCCCTGGAGGAGAGCCAGGAGTTTACCAACACCTCCGGCTCCATCACCTTCACCACGGGGCAAGAGGCTAAGCCTATTGTCCTGGAGGCCATCTCCGATAAACTACCAGAGTTCAATGAATTCTTTGTACTCAGGCTGGTCAATATCTCAGGTGAGTTCAAGACAGTTCTCTTCATGGTGGAAAATTGACCTCAGGTTTAGTTTTACTGGAAATGTGAAAAAAATACTGTCCGCACTCTAGCAAAGTGGCACATGCTGATACTATCATTTATAACAATCTGTATTCTTGAAATGTCAAATTAATTTATACTTTTTAGACAATACCTTTTTTCAGAATTAATATACTCTATAATGTCTCGGAACCCTCTATGGAACCATTCAAATATATTCAAAGAAGACAACTCTTCAAATATGTAGTAGATACACTTTTTCCTTCACATTTATATCTGAATATTAATGAATTCAAAAAGGGCAGAGAAAACGCAGGTATCATTTCAATTTATCAGACAACTCTTCCACTCTTGCCTGTACTATCTTACAGGTGGTTATCCAGGAGAAGGTGGACGATTGGCTGAAACGTTCCTGAATGCGTCCGTCCTTATCCCTTTCAACGACGACCCCTTCGGCGTCTTTGCCATCGCTGAAAACAACCTGGACCAGGAAGTGGCCGAAGACGTAGCTTCAGAGGACGACATGTCTAATCTCACGTCCTTCAAAATCCTCCGACAGCAGGGCGCTTTTGGTGATGTGCGGGTCGCCTGGGAGATTGTTTCCGGTCGCTTCCCAGAGGGGCTTCCTCAGATGGATGACCTGCTCCTTTCCGCCTCCTTCCCAGAGGAGGTGGAGCTGCGGCCCCATGCCAGGAGACACCACTCTGGCACAGACGCGTGGTTCTTCAGTGGGCACCCAGGAGCTTATGGGACCATCTCCCCTGAGCATGGGCCTGTTGCCCTGGGCAACTTCACTTTCTCTGCTTGGCTGGTGCCCATGCTGGACACCGACGGCTTTATAGTCTCTAAAGGAACCAGGAATGGGACCTTGTATTATGGAGTGAAGGTACACACCAATGAGTCTCATGTCAGTGTGATGCTGTTTTACACAGCTATAGGGTCAAACAATACCCAGGTGGCCCGGGCCACTGCTGAGAAATTTATGAAGGATAACGTGTGGCTGCATGTCATCATTACGGTGGATGATGGGATTATTGAGTTCTTCTTGGATGGCAAGCCCATTCCTGGAGGGCTGAAGAGCATCAAAGGAGAAGGCATCGCTGATGGTAAGTTGTTTTATGAGTTTTTATAAAAAATATAATTTTGACACATGCCAGGCTTTTAAACAACTGTGTAGGCTCATGAAACTGGGCCACATTACGCCTCAATTTGCATTGCCAAAACGTAAAACCTTGTCCCAGTATCTCCCTGTTTTATAAAGTCTACAGTAATTTCCAGACTTTTGATTTACGTAGTCATTGAGTGCTGTCTCAGCAGACAGAGTCTGTTAGAGAGCCACAAATGTCATTTAAACTGTCATAGTCATGTCTTCATTGTCTTCATTGTGATGATGTCACCTGTGGTCTGTGCGCAAATTTATGAATGCACTTTTGTGTGGTGGGGTAGTGTGTGAGTGTGTGAGTGTGAGCGTGAGTGTGAGTGTGAGCGTGAGCGTGAGTGTGTGTGTGTGTGTGTGTGTGTTGGGCAGGGGGTTGGTTTGTTCATGCTCCACTCCTCTCTCTTTTTGTCTATATTTGGAGGGATAACCGACTTAAACATCTTACACATTTATAAATACGCGTGAGCACACACACACACTTCCCAGTCGCTTGCCCATTGTTGAGCCTAACTGAGACTATGAAATGCTTGAGTGACCACTTAGCCTTGGCACTGCTGGATATTGTTACTGCTAAAAGGAATCAGTCGGCATCTTCTTTTATTCCTATTCTCTCTAATACGTGAAGACAATAGTGGCAGCCTGTATTGGACCAGAGGCTCCCGCGTTGGGGACAGGGGGGTGTCCTGATGGCTCTTTGGCTAACTTCAGTCACAGTGGTTATACATATAACCATCCATCATGTCAGGCGTTATTGTCTACTACTGGTAACTCAACCCACAGATGGATTGCTTTGTCTCTGGGCTTTGTACTTGCTCACTGTGGCAAATTTCCTCCATTTGTCCCATTTTATGTGAGAGGACGAGACTATCTTAGGAGTATAGACAGATCTGGACCTGTACAGTTTCAGTGGACCTAAATAACATTTTGTTTATAGCCCCAAAACACTCCAATCATGCCCTCAATTACTCCTACCATTAGTAATAATAATTATCTCTTTATACAGCCCTTTTTACTGTTTTTGTCCCCAAAAAGCGGCATAGACTGTCTGTGCATGCCATTCTAGTTGTAGATATAAAAGCTTTTATCAGGGCCTTTAAGACACTGAAAAGACACATTGAAACCTGTTAGGGATTTGGCCTACTTGTTGTTGTTGACTGGGCTATTAAGCCTAGAATAAACACAACTTATGATCAAAGCATTTAACAGTTAACATGATATTCAATTCCTCGCAAACATGGAACTGTAATAAGCAAAACTTGAGATTTTCAGAAATCACAAAAAGAAGTTGTATCTTCTTATTGGTGCTCCTGTTTTATTTTATTTTGTTTTTATTTTTAAATAATACATCGGAGCCTAAACAGAAATAGAAATGAAAAGGTTTGCACTCTGCAATAATTGAATTATAACCTAATTTGTGTGTGCCTGTGTGTATTTTTAGACATTTGCAAAATTTGTACCAAGGCCCACTGAAGAGGTTTTGGCAGCTTGTGGCCCATCACCATACTAAGCCATTAATGTCAGTGTTTCCTTTATTTTGGCAGCCAGGTCCTCCTGTACAGTACTTGAGGCAGTCTCAATTATGGTTTTGTACCTCAGCATTTCCTAATTCCGTAGCTTATAAATATAGATATTTGCCCATTTTCTGGAGCTCTAAAATATTTTGCACTTTCTTTCTTTGTTCCTACTCCAGGACCCGTTCCACTGTTTATTGGGTCAGATCCGGGGGGTGAGCAGCGCTACACAGGTCTTCTCCAGGACGTCCGCCTGTACGGTACTAAGCTGAACCGGAGCCACATCCATGAGCTTCACACCCAGCCGGCCAAAACGGACCTGCGTAACATTTCAGGTTACCTTAAGTACCGTCAGGAGGAGAAGCAGAAGTCCTTTGTAGTGGAGGTGAGGGATGACGAGGAGGAGGAAGGAGAGGAGGTTTTCTATCTACAGTTGGTGGCAGTGCACGGTGGAGCACGTCTCCCCCTCCCCAGACCTACTGCCATCCTGCGGGTCATGAAGAGTGACAATGCCAATGGGTTTTTTGGATTCACTGGTGACTGTATACCAAATGTAAGTCGACAACATTTTATTGGTAACATTTAGTGCACCACATTTAATTGAATGCAGTAGAGCAGGAGTAACATATAAAACTGACAGGTATTACTATGTTTCCATGGTCATCTAGAGGCGCATCATCTATATAAGCATTGCATGAGATGATTGACACAACCAAATTGTTTTTATGTACAACTCAAAAGCACAATGCAAGACTGTCAGGCAGGTATACCATTCAGGATCATCTGAATAATGATCACTATTACAATGGTATCTGTCAGTGCTGTCACTGCATTTCACACTCATTTGTCTGTACAGAGAAAATGTATGCATACTGTTACCTAGAAGGCCATGTAATGTAAACCCTTTGGTTTGTGACTCTGTGTCCTCCTGCATATTTCATCAGTCTTCACGCCTGGCTGCAGGGAGAGCATGCTCTCCCTCTTTAGTTGGATTGGACATGTGGCCTCTCATACGGTGCCCCTCTCAGGTGGAGCGACAGCTGGTTAGGCCAGGCCATGGCAGGTCCACTAGCCGGGGCATTCCTATAGAAGTGGATCAGGAGTTCCAGTAGCGGGACTGGGAGATCTAGTTCTTTGTTTCCATCAGCGCAACAGGTGGCAGGGCTGGGGATGACATTCCATCAGAAGTAGGGATCTATGTCCTTATACCCTTTGGGGACCAAAAGACGTAGAGGCATGCAGGCTGTCAGGTGGCCTTTCCCCAAATCACACTATGAACTTGCAGGAATTAGAGCACACCATTAAAGTAATTGGTAAGATTATAGCTCATGTGAGTTTAACATAAACCAAACAGGTATAGATGGATGCATGTGCAGGCGACACTTCTTCAAATGGTTTATTCAGATTAAATGGACATTTTTCATGCTAACATTTGTTTTATGTTTCCTCTCTGTAATCTCTCCTCCTAGACCGCTGAGGAGGGCTCCATTATCTCATGTGTGATCGAGCGTACACGGGGAACTCTGGACTATGTTTATGTCAACTACACGGTTACCCAGCTGGACAGTTTGGACAGTGAGACCCCAGCCCACCAGGATTTTGCTAATGCCACCGGAGCTGTGCTTTTCATGCCAGGGCAGTCCTGTCAGGTGTGTGTATGTGTGTGAGATGTGAAGTGAAGTGAAGAGAAATACAGAGAGAGACAGACAAAGAGGAAAAAGACAGAGAAAGAGTTAGCATGATAAACAGAGCAGGACAAAGAAAGAAAAAGAGTCAGGGGGTCAGCAAGAGAAAATTCACACAGAATAACAACAGTGGAGCAAGCCATAAGCGTGGTATTCATACATCTTCACATTTATTTCAAACTGACAGCTGTATTCTGGTGTTTCTTAATATCCAGCCCCACCTAGTGGTTGGTTGGTTGTGAATTTACTAATGCGTCAACAGGTGTCAGCTGACGATTAGGCTTATTCTTTAAGCCTGTGCCATACAAGAAAAACAAACCCCTACACTGCAACATACTTGATTGATGAGATTATTTTAAAGTATAGCCTAGCATGAAAAAATAAAGTCAATTCCCTTATCCTCTTTCTGTGTCTGCCAGGAACTGAAGCTTCTGGTGCTGAATGATAACCTCCCAGAGCTGGCAGAGTCCTTCCAGGTCACACTTGTGTCAGCACAGTCAGGTGATGGGAAGCCAGGCTCCACCCCCTCCAGCGGGGCAAGCATTAACCCCGATAACGCCACCAGCATTGTCACTGTCACAGCTAGTGACCACCCCTATGGTACTGATACACTAACACACACACACACACACACATGCGCATTCATGCATATGTATTCATGCACTGTATTCATATGTATTCTTGCACATTCAAGCCTTTTCAATGGTGCTTTTTTATTTTTTTATTTTTTCAGTAATGGCTGATCCCTACTTATCTTTCCGTTTCTCCTCCTCTCCCTTTTCACTTATTACTTAATTACCTCTAATCTCCTCCACTCCTTGCCCTTTTACTCCAATCATACCTTTCTCCTTTTCCTTATCTCCATGGTGTCCTTATCTACGATCTATTATCTTCTCTCCCTCTCTTCTTCCTCCTTTCTTCTGCCCATCACTGTAAACACACACACACACACAAACACACACACACTGCTCCTCCCTCCCTCTCCCAGGCTTGCTCCAGTTCCAGCCGAGCCCTCCTCCAGGGGAAGGTCTGATCTCTCCAGCATCAGAACCCGCCCACATTACTGTTAATGAGGAGGATGGAGACATCCGTCTACTAGTGGCCAGGGCCCAAGGCCTTTTGGGAAGGGTCATGGTAGGATACAGAACGACCCCCTTCACAGCTGCCAGCCCTGAGGACTACCAGGTCATTTTCCAGCAAACTTGATTTTCTTTTTTTCTCCGTAAAGTTCAATATGCCACTGTAATATCAGGGATAATGCAATAAGCGGTTATGCAAAACAAGACATAATATATTACTTTATTTCAAGAACCTAGACATAACACAATTTTCCCTCCTGCTGATTCCCATATGTTTGCCTATGTGAAAGTATCGCTGGCCTCCTAAATTCAAACAATTCAGCATATTCAGTGAATGAGCTTCAAATTTTACTGGCAACTTCCAACTTTCTGACAGCTTTCATTTCCTCTTTCTTTGTATTCCACTCCCAGCACTCAGAGGGCTTGCTGGATTTTCAGCCAGGGGAGAGGTTTAAGTTCATCATTGTGACCATCGTAGATAACCCTGTCCCTGAGCTGGACAAGCTTTTCAGAGTAGAGCTCTTCAATCCTGATGGAGGAGGTAAGAATGCACCTGAGTTCTTCTGTAATAGCTGAGATAAATTTATTGTTTGATTTTGATCCTTAGCATTACTAATTGGATAAATGTTCACTAGAAACCTTTCAGTGCCTATCCTCTGGTTTAGAGCTGATCTGATCCCTGTTTTTGTGTGTTGGCATGAATCTGTGTGCTGTGCCCCTGTGTGCTTCCCGTACCTACCCATCTGCCCTCCTTTTGTTGTGATTCTGACCTCTGACCTGGTTTGATCCTTGTGTGATCCTGGTGTGTGATCCATCAGTGGGTCAGTTCCTGCGTAGTGAAGGAAGTGGTAGTGGGGAGAGTGACTCTGACTTCCTACTTCCATCCTATCACCACCATGGTAAGTCTCCCCTGTCTTTACTAACCCCTGCCTCCTCTTGTCCCTGTTCCCTCCCTTCTCACACTCTTTACTGACACATCCTTTACTGACACGTTGCGCTCAATTCACATTTCAAATTCATGAAGTGACATCAGGGTTTGACTGAACTGGGTTTAGCTGCTAAGAGTTGATAGGTTGTGACAGTATTGATATTTGACCATTTCTATGTTCCCAAAGTTTTGGTAGAGTTGATGGAAGTGTGGAAACAGAATTTTGTCCATAAAAACTGTTGGACATTAAAACTTTCCACTGACTTCCATATTGGTAAAATTTTGGGTGGGTTAGTAGCACTTCTAAGACAAGTTTCGTCGCAGCTTTTACAGACTGACAATCCTAAAGCTGCTGAGTAAAATGTTCCCACACCACACTGGAATGATTTCTCTGATCAACCATGTGAAATTAAAAAATTAAAATTAAAATCAATCATATTCACTGGCTGCGGTCAGGAAGGATCTTCCATGATATCACGTGGACAACATTGACTGATCAATATCCAGTTTTTAATAGAAGGGAATATCAGCCCAATATATTGGCAAACTTATATGTCCAACCCTAATTCATATATGAATTGGCCCAAACATAGTACAGTAAGTTCACTAACCTGCAGCTCACTGCAACCCCTTTGGATATCAGTTGAGTTAGTATTTGTTAGCTAGGTGGGCCTATAGTCACGTGTCTGTGAGTGTGTGTGTGTGTGCATATGTGTGCATGTGTGAAAGTGTTTGCCTGTGCATGCTATTTACATTGCAGTGGGGCCAGTGAGAGGTGCCCAAAGAGAGTGATGTGGGAAAAGCAAATAGCTTTTCTGTAGAGACGGGGGCAGCAGTGGTAAGTGGTTGACATGGACTATCACAGACCCCAGGTTTTTATGTTGGTGTTGGGCTCCCGTTGAAGTAACCTCTATACGCTGTGAAGCTGCTAGTCCAGTTGGACACACTTGACCATAATGTCACTGCTTTAGTGC
The DNA here is from genome assembly GCA_900302535.1 of Neoniphon sammara. Lineage (NCBI taxonomy): Eukaryota > Metazoa > Chordata > Actinopteri > Holocentriformes > Holocentridae > Neoniphon > Neoniphon sammara. Next base: position 28,890 of record OMKZ01000828.1, read on the forward strand.
CAAGAATGTTATCATTAGCCAATTTCTACAATGCTGGTAGCTTAGCAGTTGCATGCTGCTTTGTGCATAACAGCCACATTTCCATTCCCCTCTTCTGCGACCAATCTGTATATTTGCCTCACACCCAAAATCCAAAACGTATCTGTCATAAAATAATGGTGAATCATGTGTGGTTTTGTGTGTGTAGCTAGCCTGGGAGTTGGTTCCCACATCACGGTGACCATCGCTGCTTCTGACGATGCTCACGGAGTGTTTCAGTTCAGTAATGATTCCCTGGCGGTCAACGGGACAGAACCTGAGGGCGGACGCAGCTCTGTGGTCCTGCAGGTCAGTCAGATGTAGAGTGTACAACTGTAAAATGTCCAGTAACCTCCAGAAGATAGACCTATATGTTTTCTTGTGTTTCAGTGTATAAGAGCAGAACTTGACACTGCTCCCAGAATCAGAAGTTTTTGAAATACAGCAGAAGGTATTGTTCATTGTCATTCTGTCTCTCTTCTGTCTCCCCTTTTGTCCTGGCCCAGGTGGATCGGGCCCGTGGTGACCTCTCCAATGTGACTGTTTACTGGGAGGCTGAACCGAGTTCAGAGGCTGATCTCCTCAACAGGTCTGGCAACATCACCTTTGATGTAGGTCAGACTTCAGGGAACATCATCATCAGGGTAGCCGATGATGAGGTGCCCGAGTTGGACGAGAGCTTCAGCGTGTCCTTGGTTAACGTCTCCCATGGTCGTCTGGGAGTGCACACCACTGCCAATCTTACCGTGTTAGCCAGCGATGACCCTTATGGAGTTTTTGTATTTGCTGATGCCACCAAGCCTGTCCGTCTTCCTGAGGCTGACTCCACTGTTACTCTCACCATCCTGCGACACAGAGGCCTGATGGGAAAGGTGCGTCCCTATGTGTAAGGTTTCGGAAATAAATCGGAGGTAAATAAATGATGCAGAAGCTGATCTCATATGTGCTGGATTTCACCATCTGATAGGATGTTACCAAACTCTCACTGGCCTAGGTACGCGTGACATATGGAACGCTGAGTGAGGCTGATCCAGCACCATACAGGACCCCTGGGGTGGGCCGGGCCACCGAGAGGCAGGACTTTGTTCCCCTCCTGGAGACTGTGGTGTTCTTGGCCAATCAAAGTGAAGCAAACATCACCCTCCAAGTGCTGGATGATGAGGATCCAGAGAGAGACGAGTCTGTGTTTGTGGAGCTGATCAGTGTGCATCTCGAAGGAGAGCAGGAGAGGCTCAGTAAGACGCTGATACTGACACTGAATGTTTCAGATTTTAAGTGATTGAATCATTCAAGCCATAATGATACTGTAGTTATTTATTAGGCTACAAGTCAGTTACTCCAAAAATGAAGAAGTTGAGTATTCCTTTTGATGCCGTGTTATCATGGTGGCATCTGTTTCCATGTCTTTGTGTAGATAAATTGTGAATACAATTACTAACAAGAACAATACATTTTTGGAAAATTGGAAAACATTTTCTTTTAACTTCTGTAACTCCTTAATGCTTTAAGATAAGTAGTTCATAATTAAACTGCCCATGTGTTAAGTGAAGACAGTTATGTTCTAAAAATAGTCACTTGCGATCAAAACAAATGCATCAACTAAAAAGTCACAAAAGTTAAGGGTATGCATTCAACAAAGCTCTGTTTTCTTTAATAAATCATTAATTTAATAGAATCGCCTGAATGTTGTATTATAAAAAACAAAGACCTTTTTCGGGTGCAGATCCTTAACTTCTTTTGGATCAATGACAATTATGGCAGGACAATATATGCAGTTCAATTGCTTGTTGTATCATGGGAACACATTATACTACTTAATACAAGCAATATGCTGTATATAATGTTTTTGCCTAGACCCTTTACTTCAGACAACATGCGCAGATGTAACCCACACCAAGCTAATAAAATGACTCTCCTATACCACACTATATTGATTTTGTGTCTGTTCCTCCCAGTTGTCAAATCCCCTCGTCTGGGCGCTAGGACTGAGATTGTGGCCCAGGTCATAGTGGAGGCCAGCGACGACGCTTTTGGAACCCTGCAGCTGTCGGCCCCTGCTGTCAGCGTGGCCGAGCACTACATCGGGCCCATCATTAACGTCACGCGTGTAGGGGGGATATTCGCTGATGTATCTGTAAAGTTCAGAGCAGTGCCCATGACTGCCAGAATTAGTAAGTATGGAGTTGATGCTGTGTGTGTGTGTGTGTGCGCGTGTGTGTGTGTGTGTGTGTGTGTGTGTGTGTGTGTGTGTGTGTGTGTGTGTGTGTGCACAGGCAGGCTATTTCTAGGCTGTTTACCCATGTCCTTGTGTGTATTCCTACAGGTGAAGACTACAGCGTAGCCTCCACTGATGTGGTCTTGCTAGAAGGGGAATCCAGTAAGGCTGTACCCATCTACATCATCAATGACCTGGTCCCTGAGCTAGAGGAGACCTTTCGCGTCGAGCTGATCAACCAGACCACTGGAGGGGCTCTGCTGGGGGAGCTCACGCGAGCCATCATCACCATACTGCCTTCTGATGACCCCTTTGGTGCCTTTGGTTAGTGGATATTATCCAATATAAGTTCCTGTCTTTCCATCTTACACACATTTTCACTTCCTCGGTCAATCTGTCAGTCAGTCAATCGGTTGCTTCCTCACTATTTCAAGATGTGGCGGCAGTTAGTTGCAGAGATGGTTTTGATCATTTCCCATTAATAAGTGATTTCTTCACTTAGTTTTGCTGCTCTCTGTCCAGTTTTCCAGGCTGCTCCTGTCACTATAGAGGAACCAGGATCTAACTCCATTGAGGTCACGCTGTCTATTGTCCGTAATGCTGGGACTATTGGCACAGTGGCAGTCCAATGGCAGGCCACAGTCAATGGACGGCTAGCAGTGGGGGACATCAGACCCACATCTGGTGAGGTGATGTTCGCTCCCGGAGAGACCATGAAGACCTTGAAAGTGGAGGTCTTGGCTGATGATGTACCTGAAATCAATGAGGTAAGAAACATTTTTCACTATTTTCCATGTCGTTCACTCACGAAAACTATTTTACATGTTTTTTCTCACAGAAAAATGAAAGTTGTATTTCACCCGCTGTGTTTTTCCAGATCATTAAGGTGGAGCTGACAGGTGCCAGTAATGGAGGAAACCTTGGAGCTGAGACATCTGTTAACATTATAGTGCCTGCTAATGACAACCCGTATGGGACGGTCTACTTTGAACAATCTGTGTACCGCGTTCAGGAGCCACTGGAGGGAATTTATGTAGCCAATATTACAGTCCGCAGGAGGTTGGTCCATTGCCTCAGTCTACTTTTCAGTGTTGTTTTCTACTGGAAAAATAGTTTTATTTCATTATTCATAGTCACCATCTGTCTTTCATGGTATGATTGACTAATCCTCTCTCTTCCCCACTCTCCCTCCCCTTTCATTCCAGTGGTGGTCACTTTGGTCGAATGGAGATCCTCTACAGCACCTCAGAGATTGACATTGTTGGCTTGGCTCAGGCTGAGGGCCAGGACCTGCTGATGTACTACAACCCCCCAGTCCCAGGTGTCCCATCTGCTGCCCCCCACAGGACCGTCAACATCACTGGCCAGGGAGATCCCCTGGCTGCCTGTGCTGCTGCCTGCCTGAGAGAGCGCGCGTGCCAGGCCTTCTCTCTCTCATCAGGGGTGACTCCACCATCCTGCACTTGGGTGACATCAGGTGCTGACCAGCTAAACCCGAAAACTCTAGATATGACTTATGTGAAAAATTCCACTGCGGCTGCTGTACTGTACAGCACTCAGGCTGTAGCAGGGAGTGATTACACCACCATGACAGCTCAGAGCGCCTTTATGGAGGATGGGTCGGGGATCGCCAACCTCACTGTTCCCATCTTGACTGACAAATTTCCTGAAATGGATGAGAGCTTCTCCATTCAGATCCTGAAGGTACACAACATTTGCTTAAAGTGATAATGCATAACTTATATAAATAAATGTCTGTTTCACTACTCGCTTTTGCAGATTGATACCATATAATAGTGATTCAATCCATAGCCAGTTCATGAAAGCTTTTAAATTTACTCTGCTAAACTCCAATGAGGGGGTCTGTCTTTTCAGTGAGAAATTCCCACTGCACAAGAATTGATCAATTTTATGTTTACAGTAGCAACAGCAGCATTATTTATTTATCCAGTTTTATTTATTATTATAGTAAGCTGGGCCAGTGTCTATGTTGAGTACCAAACACAAAAAGTAAAAAATTTAAAATAAATAAATCCCAATTTTGCATGTTTCTCTAGCCTGTAGGCCTCCATTGTGCTCTCTGCTTTAACTGTTGCCTAATTTTTACTGAAAATTGTATCACAAATGTTATTTCATTTTTGTTGCTTTTTATTATTTGAAGGTAGAGCTGGTGAATCTAACTGTGGCGGAGAAGAACCTGCCCTCCATTGGCCAGCCGGACAAAGCTGTGGTCACTATAGGGATAAATGGGGATGCATTTGGGGTGTTTCTGATCTACAGCCTCAGTCCCAACGCCACTGAGGATGGTCTCTATCTAGAGGTCCGAGAGGAGCCAATGGTTGTGGTGCCCCTGGTTATAGAGAGGAGAGGCGGCAGTCTGGGGAGAGTCACTGTAGAGTGGAGGTTTGTTGGAGGAAAAGCCACACCGGATGCTGACTTCACTGGGACTGGAGGGATACTGGTCTTTGCAGATGGTAGGTGGATCACTGTGTCATTTAGCAGTAATGATTTCAAGAGCATGCATGTGTGTTTTAACTTAGTGGTTCTGAAAGTGGGATCGGGGAATGCCTGGTGGAGTGGTTTAATTTTAATATTTCACTCACTGGGTGTTAGTAAAATGAGAGATTGTTTTTGTTTTGTATTGCTCTGCTGTTGTTTTCTCCCCACCTCCAGTATACAGTTATTCTGTACTAAGTCATATTTAACATTTAACAAGCATCTCACAGAAGGGGTTCTGTGTGCCAAAATCTCATCAAGCAGTTGTTGTTGGTCTAATGCAGATGTATTTGTTGGTCCTTGAAAAGAAAAAAGTTATCCAAAGTTTATCCAATAGTAAGTACTGTAAAGTTAATTTGTAAACTTCACCCAGTGTTGCATGTATTTTATCCTCTCTGTCCACAGGTGATGTGAAGAAGACCGTAGAGATTGTAATCAGAGATGACAGTAAGCCAGAGGACAGCGAGCCCCTCAAGATTGGACTGGTAAAGACGACAGGAGGAAGTCGAATCCTGCCCAGCTCTGACACTGTAACCATAGTGATACTGGCCAACGATAACGTGGCTGGGATAATAGGCTTCCATCCAGCTTCACGCTCTGTCATCGCCAGAGAGGGTGGGTGCCTGGTCTTGTTGCTATGTGAGAGCGTGGGTGTATCTTGGGGTCTGGACATGTCTGGACACCCCATCACGCTCAAAATTCACAGAAATTTAAAATTCCAAACCTTGTCTTTACATGGACAAGCTTCATACACTTACTTCCAGTGTCCCTGTCACTGGAGACTTGCTGTAATTGAGAACAGTTGAGGAAGTGCTGTAGCAGTAGTGAGAGAATGTGGCAACAGGTGGCACATGTAACTGTATGTCACGTCCATTATGTATGCATGACAGAGCAGCTGAACCCTACCGAAGTAGAATCCTTACACCATGTGCATGTGGACTGAGAGTCCTTGAAACATCTCTCACTGGACATAATTTGCATTAGATGTATATACGCGTATCAACCTCTCACTATATGCCATTTGCATGAGTTTACAGAATGATCATCTGCTCTAAATGTTGATTGAATTTAAAGTTTAGGAAATTTGATGAGATGAGAGATGAGATGAGAAAAAATGGGGCTTTTGCATCACCCCTATAGTTTGCAAAGATGCTGCACCATCCCTATAGCTTATTTACTTTGCTTGTTTACATTACTTTTTGCTCCTCATGAAATGTTCTTCCTCATGTACTGCACTGTTCTGGTAATCTGTTTTTCAGAACTGCACTGAATTCATTCAAATCACAAAGAAGGGAAAAATACACTACAGTATGTTTGTGTAGGCCTGAATCCAGGTTTTGATCCGTGCATTAAACTGTGGTACTGACTGTGTCATGCTTTGCATCACAGGTGAGAGGCTGTCCTTGTTAGTGTTGCGGACAGCTCCAGGTCTGGGTAATGTCACCGTGGACTGGACGGTCCAAGGCCCACTAGTAGACAGGACCTTCACTCAAACGTCTGGGACACTTTTCTTCACTCAGGTAAAACACAGAATGTAAACGGAGAACAGATTACAGTACGAAATGTTTGTTAAACTGTACAGCACAGTGATGTAGATGGTTTCACAAAGCTGTATGTTGTTAGACTCTTTTGTGGTTTTGTGAGGTTGGCTGGCTCTTTCAACTAACACAGTCTTGAGTGATTAAAATGGATGCAATGTATTTTTGATATCTCTAGTTTGCTTTTTTTTATTATTTTCTACAGGGAGAGCTGAATGACACCTTAGTTTTGCAGCTGCTTGATGATATCACACCAGAGGACAAAGATGAATACAAAGTTATCCTGTCCAATGTGCAAACTTATGGTAATACAGCTGCTTCTATGAATGATAATTGCACATGAGCTCCTTGTGACATGAAAAAAAAGCAAATATACCTCTAAAGAACCTTTAAGTAACTAGAATCAATTTCACACACGTTCACACATTCTCCCTGCCTGGCATTGTAGGTGTTCTGCTGACAGGCCATGCAGCACTGGACGCTCAGGGCAGTGAGGTGGTGGTTACCGTGGAAACCAGTGATGAACCCTATGGGATGTTGAGCATTGCCCCATCCTCCCTCAGGCTGACCACGGAAGAACAGGACCGAACTGTCAACATCTACGTCAACAGGGAGTTTGGAGCCTCAGGTCAGTGGGTTTAGTATAGAAATTAATTTCAGCACTTATTCATTATTACATTATTACTTTATTTTTACATCCCATTGTATTTGTATTGATAAATATTCACCCTCTAAATGATATTCTACCTAAATCTTTATCTAGGAGCAGTCAACATCACCTATGAGGTTGTTAGGGGCTCTCTCCAGGACTTGACCCAGGTGGAGGGGGTTCTTGCTGACCCAGGACAAGACTTCATCTCTGGAACTGGCTCTGTTATTCTTCAGGAAGGACAAACTTCGGTTGCCATCCCTGTCACCATACTGGATGTGAGGATTGTTACTGTTTTCTGTGTAGATAGCAGGGGTGGAGTTGTTGGATGTCCATCAATCAAACAGAATATCTCAGACATAACAAGCCTGATTTTGACAAAATTTGAAAGGATGACATAACTTCCCACTGTGCTGTGATATTTTAAGAATTCCACTACTAGAGGCAGAGGAATTGCGATAGAGGCACTTAAGATCAGCATTGCCTCCTGAAACATAATATTTACTGGTGCGATTTTTATGAAACTTAGAGGGATCAAACCTGATCTAACATGATATCAAAAATTTAAACTGTAAAAGGCCACAATTGCCAGTTTAATTTTTATGAAACATGTCCCTGAATGGCTCAGTGGCTGTCTGCATTGTGTTTACTTGTTTCAATTACATGACATTTTTTTAAATCAAATTTATTTTATTTCCATTAAAGCAGAATACCTACTTTATGCAAGCTGTATCACTTTGATACAGCTTTATTTGAATGTCTCAGTTTAATATTTTCTTCTCCTTTTCTTTTCTCAGGATGACATTCCAGAGCTGCAGGAGTTCTTCTTGGTCAACATAACATCAGCAGTGCTTATCACAACTGTTGTCCCTGCTCCCCAGCTAGGTATGAAACAATATAGCATCTTGACCATTGCTCATTAATGCATTTCTGTAATTACAATTAATTCTGTATTGCTGCTGTAGATAGCCACTCGGGTTGTCACAGTCTCAAAATACATCTAAAAATCTGTTGCTTTTCCCTGAGTAGCTCCCCTCTGTTTCTGGTCTACTCTACATTTTTTATATTTTGCATAATTTTATGAAATTCCTGTCTTCCTTTCCTTTCTCCCAATTTCTCACCACTTTGCTCTATTTGATGAATAGAGGTTGTGTATTGCACGTTGCCAGGTAAAATACACATTCATACGCTTGCATCCTTTGCTTAAAATGTCATGTAGGTTAGGCTTATATTCCTTCCATGTACATTCAACCAAAACATTGTAGCTGGATGTCAGACTGTATCATGAAAGAGCTTAGTAGTTACTACCACCCTTTTTGCATAATCCAAACCACAGTCCAATTTATGAATGGGTAACTTTAGAAAGTGATGACTAGACAGAATACTATAGGCAGAGCAGCGCCCTGAGACTCCCAGAATACTATAGGCCTTCTGCCTGGAGACTCACAGTAAACACACAGCCTCTCTCTTGGCAGTGGTCATTGTGTGGTTTGGATGTTAGGATTGATGCTTTCCATGATTGAGGAAGCCTGGGGATTTGGTGGGAGCTGAGTAGCACTGTGTGGTGAGGAGACAGAGAGCCAAACTAAACCCATAGCTGGCCTCCCAGTGTCTTGGCCGTAGAGTGAATGGGAGAATACTATTCAGGGGGTCATAAATCAGTCCACCCAAAAGACTTGGCTGCTCAGTCTCCCAAGCCACTTACGGGAGATGCTTCTTAGCTATAATCCTTCGCTCAAATGTGCCGTGACAGAAGTTAGATCCTCTACACTTTCCTCTTGCACATTTGCCATTGATGCTTGCTCTGTAGTTGTAGATCTGAAGTCAGTGCTACTGCAAACGTTTTTACTATTTTTTTTACTGTAGGCAGCATATACTGTATATCACTGATAATCTCAAGTTAGTAATATTTCCCTTTTTTATACTCTTTGCATTTCATGCCTTTTCCCAGACACCCAAGGCTTGGTAGCTGAAATCAGCATTGTTGCTAACGATGGAATCAGAGGAGTCATTGAATGGACAAACACCATGTAAGAAAAATCCTTCCAACTTTTTATTCCCAATCCATGATAAATCATTCACTCAGCAACTGCATAAATCATAAACTTCTCATCTTTCTATGTAATTGCTTCATTTTTTTATATCCCGGTGTTTCGGTTTGAAATCCAAATATGTTCTGGTTTGTAGGTTTGAGGTGAATGAGACCATAGGGGCGCTTACCCTCGTGGCCTACAGGAACAAGGGGACGTATGGAAACGTCTCTCTTCTCTTCTATGCTCAGAACCTCGAGGCTCAGCAAGGACTGGACTACAACGCCAGCCAAGTGGTCAGCCACACAGACGCACTCACACAACACTTCATATTTAATATCTATAATAATGCCAAGTTTTTAACTTCAAATCCATCTGTCTCCACAGATGCTCCAGTTTGTTCATGGTGAAAGGCACAAGTTTGTGGAAGTGCCAATCATTGATGACGCCCTTCCAGAGGGACCTGAGAGGTTCCAGCTGATCCTGTCCAAGCCTTCCCCTGGGCTGGAGCTGGGCACCAATACCACAGGTGGAGAATAGAATAGAATAGCATAGAAATTTGGAAATTTGCACTGTGGGGGACTTAAAAACAGACAAAATACAATAAATACATAATCAAACACCACAGGAATTGGGACAAAAATGTGCGCTTCTGGTACATATTCCAGTTCCTATTTACAGTATAAATAGTTCAAAAACTGAAATTTGTGGTGGAGAATTTATAGAGATAGAGGTCTAGAAATTAATAATGTGGGATAAATGTTGTCTCGAATTCATTCTTTTGGAGCAGATTTTTTCAGCACAGCACACAAAACAGACTAGTACTATATCATCATGAGAGTATGGCTCATTCAAGATTGTTGCTCTTACCATGTAGGTCCTCATAATCGGTAGGCATGCAGCCTCTTGTGTCTTATGACCAACTGTTTAAGAAACCAGTGAGAACAATATAATATAGTGGTAGAGCGTGTGGGATGGAGTGGTGTGGGACAGAGTGGTTGTGATAAAGTTTACTTAATACAACTTTTATTTATTGTGTTCTTGGGAATTGTAATATTTTAGTGCTATCCTTGGTTATTATTAATAAAATGTTTTTTGGAGTTTATAAGAACAGATATCTTATTTAGTCTTAGTCTCCCTCCTCTTAAATACCTTCTCTTATCGCTAAAATTCTTTTCCTATACCACATTGTAAATATTGTATTATTACCTTAGCAACCGTGACTATCCTGGCCAGCGACGACGGGCATGGCGTCATTTCCTTCAACAGCAGTGAGCACTTCCTGCTGAGGGAGCCCACGTCTGTGTCGGGGCTGAGCGAGAGCGTGGCCACCCTGTATGTGGTCCGCAGCCCTGAGGAGGGCACATTTGGCACTGTGACTGTTCAGTTCACCATCACTGATGCCAACGGCAGCCTGGCAGAGGGCGACTTGATGCCATCACAAGGCTTTGTGGTGCTGGAGGACGGGGTCAGATTTAAGGTGAGGGAGAACAACAGATTTTTTTTTTGATTGTAGCATTCAGAACTTAAAAGGGCATTTTACACATCAGTTGTCAGTGTATTTGTTTGAATTATTAATTGTTTAAACAGAAAAGTGCATTTTGATGTTTTTGTTTTTTTTCTGATTGTCTCCTGTAATGTTGTGAGCCTGGGTTCATGGTGTTTGGTGATAATTTACTGTTGTTGAAAAAATATGGTTAGATGGATGAATAGAGAGCCTTTGATGTGTTATGGAAAAAATTTGTCAGAAGCATCGCCTGAGCCAAGTCTGTGTTATTCCAGACACTGGAGATCTGGGCAGTACTGGATGCTGAGCCTGAAGCGAATGAAACCTTCACAGTGACCCTGTCCAGCCCAACAGGAGGTGCGCGTCTGGGTGACCAGCTCCATACGCTCATCACAGTCCTGGAGAACCTGGCTCCTTCTGGCTTGTTCCGCATTGGACCCACGCTCAACAGGTCTGACTCAAATCAAGTCACACCAACAAGGACCTGAACAAAAAGCTCAGGGATGTCATAAACATGTGATACATATGAAAACGTACACACACAAGCACAAACAAAAACACACTGATGCACATTCACTGCATCTGTGTGTTTTCTGTGCAGAACGAACACAGAGGTGGTGGCTGCTGAAGGTGGCAGAACGGTCTTCCTGACTGTGTCTCGCAGTAACGGCCTGGAGTCGGCTGTCAGTGTGGAGTGGGAGACGCAGTCAGACACAGCTGTTGCCTCTGGTGAGACAAACAAATATTTTATGTTGAATTCAGCTCAAGCTCCTCTCATGAATTTGATAGATGTGTGTACTTTATGTATACGTGCACGTATAGCTATCTGTCTGGCTAACTAGCTAGCCCACTATCTAACATCATTAGCATGCTGGAAAGCTAGCTAACCATCCAACATGCAAGCTATCTGTCTGTTTGCATAGTCCTTCCTTCCTTCCTTCCTTCCTTCCTTCCTTCCTTCCCTCCCTCCTTATTGACAAAATTAACTATCACTATATTTTAGACTGAATATCTTGATATCAACAATGTGACAATACTTGAGGCATGGCTACTTACGCTTTCTTGAGACATTTCTGGACAATACATTTTTGAAAATGTGAAATTATCAAGTAATCAGTAATTAGTCATCAGTAATTACAATGGTATTGTGGATATGGTGAGCAGGTAGGAAAAGGTAAACACTGTTTATTTACTCAGACAGAGACAGGCTATAAAGTGAACTTCACTGTAATGCAGCCTTTAAGACAATGGAAAGGTAACACTTGTGTTATTTCACAATATTATTTTCAAATCAAAATCCCAGAAAATACCTAGTCTCATATCAGAAGATTGATATAATACAATATATTGCCCAATTCTATTTCATTCCTTTCTTTCCTACTTCCTTCATTTTTCCTTCCAGTTCGCAATACCAGTTTTATTAATTTATTTGTTTCCTTGTTGCTTCCAGAGGGCGATCTTTCAGTGATGGGTGTGTACCAGATATTCGAGGACAGGCCCATCTCTGCTTGGTGCTCCCTCCCTGAAGGGCCCTCCTTCCTGGCCATGAGGCTGGACAGGAGGCCCTCTGTTGGACACCCCTACACCCTGGCCACTCTCTACCAGTGGCAGGGGGTGTTTGTGCCCAAAGAGGTAGAGTTTCTACAGTACTGACATGTTACCAGCTCATGATCTTCCCACTCTAAACACATGCACTGTACACATGCATGAGATAGCATATGGAATAACAACTGCTAAATCAAGCTGATGTAGAGTTAGTTAGATTATTAGCATATGTTAATCTTAGAGGCACAATATCATACAATATAAGCCAGGCTCATTTCCCCTGTCTTTGGTCGTTGTAGTCTGTCAGGATCCAGGACCCTAGCTCATGTGTTGGGTTTGCAGTGAATCGCTCCACCTACATAGCCATCACACACACTGGTCCTCCCTTCTCCCCTGCTGCCAACCTGAGCATCTTCAAACTACAGAGTGACCTCAATATCACGCTGGTAAATATGATCCTGTTTGTAATCTCTACCTTCATACTGATAGATTGCTGTTAGTGAAGTACTATATTTGTACTTACACTGCTGTACATTAATATTTCACAATGGCATTTTAACAGATTTGCTTCCGTATGTTTTGGTGCAATTTCAACTTCTTAGGTACAAACCTTAGGTGTTGAAGCTCTGGTTGTGAAACACTTCTCCATTGAAAACAGAGATTACCTGATTGCATCAAACCAGGTGAGACTGACAGTGTGTGTTGCATTATTTGGACTTGAGACTGGGGCATGATTATCCCTCTTATTTTAGCAATCTTGACATAATTGAAACACTCAACAGAGTCATTTTAAACTGGACCTAAGCTTTGTCTTTTTCTGTTTCTTTCCACAGGTTTTCATCAGGACTGGAGGCTTGTTTACTCTCTTCCAGACACTTGACTTCCAACAGAAGATCCTCAGTGTGTCTCCATTCACTCGAGGGTCTGTTCACTATTTAGCTGCCTGCACAGACAGCCAGACTGACCGCTGCTTCCTGCTCCAATGGACCAGAGGAAGATTTCAGGATCGACAGTCCCTCCCGCTCACCAGCAGAGTCAGTCAGATTGAGGCAATCCACATGAGACCAGGGGACACTCTCCTGTTGGCTGTTATTGAAGGTGACCTCTGCTGCTTTGACCACACATCACCTTAATGAATGTCAGAATGTCTTTCGCCAGTTTTATGTGTGCTTCAGTGAAATCTGTAGATGTTGCATGTTGTGTTTGGAAAGTTAAATTTATAAACTGAAATGTAAGAGCTTGTTTTTTTCTTGGACTGTGTTGTGGAGATGCCATATTTAGAAGTGGTCTCGAATGGGAGATGTTGCTTGTGCACTTAATTTATGTTAAGGGAATAGTTTTTTTTTCAATAACCAGAGTCTATTTTCTGTTTTTGTATTTTCAGTGCACTTTTTAGTGGATTGTGCGGCGGTGACATGGTGGTTGGAGTAGTGTACATAAATTGGTGATACTTTAAAAGGCACAGAGAGAGATCATGTCCTATTGCAGACAAAACATAGTCTGGTTCTGTAGGCCAGACCAAGATGACAAAAGTCAATATGGATACTGGATCATATACTTTGATTATGCAGTGTATATTTTGATGATACATAATCTCTCCGAGTCTGCAGAAGTGGTGAGTTTTCTCAGTTAAAACCTGTTGTGGGTTTACTGGAAAGGCCTGCATGTGGAGGAGAGCAGAACCACAGAGGGACTCGGAGGTTGTAATTTGACAGTGTTGGGTGTGTCAGACAGACCAGTCCTTACTTTACATAAACATGCCATTCTGTCGTTGAAGAAAAAAAATTCTTGAACATAAATGTCTGTGTGCGTATGTGTGTGTGTGTGTGTGTGTGTGTGTGTGTGTGTGTGTGTGTGTGGTGCTTGTATCTCCAGGTCCCTCTCCATCCTGTGAGGTGTTACTGTGGGGCTCAGATCAGTTTTCCCCTCAGCCTCATCAGTCCATTCTTCACCAAGGCCTTACCTCAATTCATCATTTCACTCCTCCTTCAGGAATTAGTGAGTGCAGTGTCATGAACTGCTTTATTTTTGTCTATAAAGACACCACTTCTGATTGTTACTTGATATGTCCCTCAGTTGTCCTATTCAGATTCCTTATACTTATGTAACTGTATATATTCCATAGGTGTCTTCTTCGCCATTGTCACTAGTTACTCGTATAACTATAAGAATGACTTGCTTGAAAAGTTTATTCCTGTGTTTCTAGCTCTTTTGGTTTTCCCCCACTCTTTCTCCTAGCCTACATTCTGCTTGCTGGCAGAAACAGCTCGTCACTCTACTCCTGGAGGTCCGACGTCCGTCTGTTCTCCATGACCCTGAAGGCCCCGACAGCATTTAGCTTTCTGTCCCTGCTGCCCCCCTCCCTCACCAACAAGACTCTCTTGGCTTCTGCTGAGGAAACTAGCTCTACTGTGTATGAATTCACCTCTGTCTCCAACCAGTCTGATTTCATACCCAGGTATGGATGTTTTCTTATGTTTTGTCATTATTTATTCATTCTCACACATCAGGGATGGGCTAGTTTTATTCATTCCTTTACATTCAGCAAAGAAAATCCCACTCAGGAGAAAAAAACAGCTCCAAGAAAGTAAAAAATGCCTCAAGTTGATGTGTTTTACTTATTTTCTGACATTCAGTTTTGGCAAGTTACACTTTGCGCCGGGTGACAGCAAGCTGGAGATAGCAGTGAACATCATAGATGATGACATCCCTGAGGAAGAGGAGCAGTTCCGGGTCAGCCTGAAGAACCCAAAGGGTGGGGCTGAGATTGGCTTTGGTGGTCAGGTGACTGTTATTGTCCCAACCAACGATGATGCCCACGGGGTCATTGGTTTCGCTCAGGTCAGAGGATATATTCACTTTTTAGTGAATATATAGTTACATAAAAATATTGCAACAATTTCATGCAATTGATTTTTTTAGTGTTACCTCAAAACATTGTACTGTTTAAGCAGACTGTCATATTCTGCCTCCAGAACTCTCTATTTATGGAGGTTGAGGAGTTGGAGCAGAGCAACCTAATTTCTCTAAGTGTGGAGAGGAGAAGGGGGACTTTTGGCAGGCTGACTGTTCACTGGGCTGCTAATGGCAATCTGGAAGACATTTTTCCCACCTCAGGAGTGGTGAGTCAGCTTTAGCCAATCATACTGCACACACATTATGTATCATAACAGGATTTAATATGAAGTGCCAATTATAATATACAGCAAAAACACTGGAACATTTTCGACGTTTAAGCGGATCAGAGATGTCTTATACACAGCCTACTACATACAACGAGTAGCTATTTAAAATAGATAGTATTGTTCGGAGATCAACAAGTGGAGTTTTTATTCAATTTTATTTCCTATAATAGGTTACCTTTTCAGAGGGCCAGTCGTTAGCCACCATTACACTGACTGTGTTAGCGGATGGTGTCCCAGAGCTGAAAGAGAGCGTCACTGTTGCCCTCATGGATGTCACCACTGTGGGGTTGGGGGATCCAAAGCAGGCCGCCATCATAGACCAGCAGCGGGCACAGGCTCTCCTCACCATCCTACCAAATGGCTCACCTTATGGGGTGATAGGGTGGCATCTGGACTCCCAGTTTACACATATACAAGAACCACAGAGTAAGACTTGTGTTGTAACAATTGAATGAATGCATGAATCAGTGATAATTAGTTAGTCAATTTGTTTTTCACTGAATAACAATGCAGAGCATTAGTCTGAATTAGAGACCTAGTGAAAGAAATACTTATTCCTGGATTAAGCTTTGTTTGTGCCTGAAAAACAAAATACAAACTCTGTGAGTTAAGCTGGTTGCGCACTAGTTTCTTTTGGGGGGGGGTCTTGGAGAACTATTACGGTAATCACACATTGAGATTTACAGTAAAGGCAGCCTGAAGGGGTTTCCAGGATTTGAAGTAATTTAGGATTTATCTTAATCTGTGTTTTGGAGACTGGCCCAGGATGTCAAAGTAGTCCACTGTAACATACCCACATGGTGCTCAGAAAATTTTATGCCAATTTACTTATTTGAAAATGGGAATTTTTATTTATTCAAGCTGTTACTGGCATCCTCCATGCCATCACAGGTCTTTTATTTTTTTATTATTTTGAAATGAAGTAAAGTTATGCTTTATGCCTTTTTTCAATCTAATCGTGTTTTGCGAATCTGAAGGCACACTGTGGTATTCATCACTGCCTCATTTAAACATCCACCTCCAGGGACTCCAGTCAATGTGACTCTGTCAATAGTGAGGGAGCAGGGCTCCTCAGGTGAGGTGGCAGTACATTATCAGACCAGGCCGGCCCTGTCCCAGCCGCCATCCAACCAGGCTACAGCAGGACAGGACTACACCACTAAAGATGAAACTATCATCATGATTGATGGGGCTACTGTGGTCCTTGTCACTGTCACTATCCTGCCGGTAAGGATGGAGTGTAGACTGGAATATTTGATTTGAATACACGGTATAATCAAATTAAATATATTGGGAATAGGACTTGTTATGATTCATTTTAGATCCTTATTAGCTGATGCCAGGATGATGATTGGTTTGCCTTTGGTTCACATAAAAGGAAAAACTTATTAAACATAAAGAAAACAAGAAAACAGATTGAAAAACATAAATGGAAAAAAAGGAAAGTGTTGTTAATGAAACTAAGAATGCAATGTTAACCACGTCATAGAATAGAATTGAATAGAATAGACAATGAACAACAGTCTGTTTTGAGATAAGAGATGAAAGCTTTTCGTGCACATACTATGTCATAGTTCTAGTCCTCTTTTCCTTTAGTCCTCTAGCCTACACTTTATGCATTTCACCCATCCTGACTGGCTGAGCAGACTGCTGCCTTTTTTTCTGCCCACAATGTTATCCCTCTTGCTAACCAGCCTTTCAACCATCAGACTAATACTGGGCTTCACACAGCCAGGTGTAGGCTCACAGTGTTGGGAGACATCCAGTACTTTCCCTCTCTTCGCTTTCCACCAGAGCAATCTGTTAACCTTCCATACACCATTCTTAAGTTCCTTGGGTCCTTAATTTATATCTGCCTCTCTCTCTGCTCTATTTTCCTTCCCTCGCAGTCTCCTGGCTACATTGCAAGGCCCTTTTGTGTCTATTTTAATCTCCCACTAATGGGACTGGTGATTATGTTGTGTGTTTAGACTAGAAGTGGGAGTAAGCTTGAAAACATGACATGGGGCACGATTTCTGTATTTTTTTCTGAAACTGCCAGCCTTCATTACAGTTGTTAGGCAGAGAAGTTGTATAAATGTTGTGAAATGTTATAGCTCTTCCTATCCAAGATCATTGCTGCTTGCACAGTCAGCTGCAGGTCTAACCACAAAGCAAAATTTAGCGACCCAGCTTAGGACTTTCAAAAAATATCCGTGTGTGAGAGAAAGCATCTGTACATGCATATGTGTGTTTGTGCATTCTTTCAAGCACGTATACTTGTGTATTTTTGTAAGGATGACATCCCAGAGCTGGCAGAGAGTTTCTTGGTGAATATCACCAGTGTAGAGATAATCGGCCAGTCTGTTGGAGCAGGCCAGCCCAGTGTGAAGAGGCCTGGTATGGAAATAGCAGAAGTCACCATCCAGGAGAATGATGAGCCCAGAGGGATTCTGCAGTTCAACGTGTCTCAGGTGAGATCATATTAACTGGGTAAGCTCTTTTTCTGTGGCATGAAGCCATTTTCTGTAGATAATGATATAGATGAAATTTTGATAATGATAAAGGAATTTGTATTTGTGGTACAATTCTATATTCCTGCTTGAGAGCTTCCTCAGAAACTGGCTTCAGCTAATGCAGTAAAAACTCAACCAGATAATTGAATGAACTGAAAATAGAAATTTAAGCCCTGATGAAACATTCTTTACTAATTAAATGTTATTTCTCATTACCCATTTACAGGATGTCCCTGGGAGGGTTCTGGCCTATGAGATACCACCACCAGACAACATCCTCCATCTGTCAGTGGTGCGACTGGCTGGTACAATAGGAAGAGTGGTAATCTACTGGGAGGCTCAGCCAATCACTGCTAGTCTTGATGATTTCAGCCCCGCCTCTGGGAATATCACCCTACAAGATGGGCAGGTAAGTGGATAAATTGTCATGATATGAAAAGAACATAAAGTATCTCACTAAGCCAAGACACCGGGTATACTAAGAGCTTGTGAGATGCAGGCTATCCAAACCAAAGTGGTCTGCATGATGGAGACGTCTGTCTATTAACTTGTGTTTCCTCCCCCTTCTTTTCAGAGAGAAGCCACAATTGACATCACCATCACAGATGACAAGGAGGTGGAGACGGCAGAGACCTTCACAGTGACTTTACTGCGTGTGATTGGTGGAGCCCAACTAGGAGAGGTGACCTCTGTAGCCATCAGCATTCCTCCTAACGACTCACCTCTGGGACGATTCGGGTTCCAGGACCTGGAAGTGAGTGTAAAATAAAACTAATTCACACTAAATCTTGTTTTTTCCATCAGTAGGCGTGTTGTCTGCCAATCTGGAATAGTTTCCATCTTTCTAGCATGATTACAGAAATCATAAACTTAGCTAGAACAAACCATGCTACATTGGAAGGATTTACTGTTCTAACATCACAAACCATATCTTATCCTCTCCTCTCCCAGGTTTCTGTCAGTGAGCCAGAGTTTGCTGATGACCCCGCTGCCGCGGCTACACTAACAGTTCTGCGTAGTGCAGGAGGTGAGGGGGCAGTGATGCTGGTGTGGCAACTAGACAGCGAGGCCAGAGACGACCTCTCACCCCTCAATGGAACCTTAGTCTTCGCTGAGGTAAATTACAAAGGGACTGGTATCAGTGGCAGGAGAATGTCTCCCTAGATACTGTTGTAGTGTTATTTGCATGTGATATATAATAATAATATGGGACTCTGTAATTTTCATTTGGGTTAGTAGATGAGCAGATGTAAAGATTAATGAAATGGATTCATAAAGTTTTGTTTCAGGTGCTCTTTTCAGTTGAGGTTCATAATTAGGGGAGCACAGATAATTTTGTACATTTATATATCTTCTGTGTTTTCCAAAACCTTCCAGACTGAGTCTAGGAAGACATTTGTGATAAGAGCTCTCACTGACTCTGTGCTGGAGGGAGATGAGAGCTTCCCTATCCGGCTTTTTCCTGCCAAGAGTGGTGCTGTCATCGACCCCTTAAACGGTCAGCATTTATGGAACAGTTGTGAAAAAACACACAAGCATTGTGTCAATTCAAGAGCTTCAAAGCAACTATATTTTCACCGTTGTTTTCTTGTGGACACGTTCATAATATCCGGCTTCTTGCTGTGCTCTTCCAGGCGTGGCCACCATCACTGTCCTTGGAGACAAAGCTGCCCTGGGGATTGTTGGTATAGCAGATTCCTCCAAGGACGTTCTCATCGGAGAACCTCAGGGAGATTACAATGGGACTGCTGTGGTCAGGTGAGAAAAATAAATTACTCATCAAAGAAGACTTTTTTTTTTTTTCAAGAAGAGTTTTAGTTTCAACACTTGAGATGGTATGTTAATTTGTCTTCTTGTGTGTTTGTGTCTGACAGCCTTGTGCGAGGGCCAGGTGTCTTTGGAGAGATCCAGGTCTATTGGAACATCACTCCAGCTGCGGTTTTTGAGTTTGAGGAGATCTCTGGCACTGTGACGATGAAAGACAGACAGTCTGTCGCCATCATTATCCTCAAGGTAGTGCTTCTGCTAGGACTGGGTGCCATCTGGCCTTAACAATGTACAGTTAATTGAAAAATCTGTTTTAATTTTGGATTCACATTTAACATGAAAAATTCCAAAAAATGAATTTGACTTTTTGATGATGATTGAACCTAATCTCCTGTTTAATTGTCAATCCATCAATTTTTGACAGTCTAAAAATTAGTTAAATGATAATAATAATAACTTTCTATATGCTTTCCCTAAAAATGTCTCCATCATAACTATCATTGTGTCAGGCACTGGATGATGATCTCCCAGAGGAGCGCCGTGTGTACCAGCTGACCCTGACCTCTGCCACTGCGGGGTTGGACATCAGCCCCTCAGCCAGACACGCTAGGGTTACCATGGCAGCCAGCGACCACCCCTACGGCTTGTTCTCCTTCACCCAGCGCCAGCTCAGGGTGACTGAGGAGGAGGAAATGGTGAGGTCATCAAAATGGGACAAATACTTACTGTGGAGCTGCCACATGATTTAGACAATCTGGAGTTCTTTTCTATTACCAGATATGGTTGTATACAGGCAGTGATCAGATGTAGTTCAGAACCGAAATGCAGTTGTCATGAATCTAAATGTTTTAATTTTTTCTCCCTAGGTGAATGTAACAGTGATTCGCTCTTTGGGCAGTCTGGGCACTGTATGGGTGACCTATCAGACATCAGGCAGCACAGCAGTCAGTGGCGTTGATTTCTCCCCGGCTTCAGGACGGCTGCTCTTCACCCCAGGCCAGATCTCTCGACAAGTCACCCTGCGTTTCCATGATGACGACCTTCCAGAGGGGCCTGAAGTGTTCTACCTCAACATCACTGAAGTGGAGCTATTCAACGTGAGGTAGAGCAGTTTAATTGAGTATTAACTGAGTAACAATGTAACAGATGAATGATGGATGAAGCAGATGTGATCGATCAGGAAAAAAAACATGAAAATAAGTATTCCTCAAAAAGGAATTTGAAAGTAAGTAAGGAAAGCATCTCCATTCTGCACGGTCATAGCCCGTTAAATCTAGTCTAGATACAGTAAAATTTAGTTGGAAGAGTATACCCTATGTTTGGGAGGTTAGAGGGTCCATATCAGCGAGCGACTATGCGTTCTGTGTCTCCCTCTGGTGGTCAGTGATGTGGACTACACAGTGGGAGAGTCAGGACTCCAGCTGGACCAGCCTCCAGAAATAGGCAACATCTCCTCCATTGCAGTGGTGATACTGAAGAATGACAACATGGAGGGTATCATTGAATTCGATCAGGACTATGTCAACATTACAGGTAAGAGTCAAACACATGCTGGCTTGCTTCAAAGGATCCATGACAAGTTACAGTTTAATCCTGTATCTTATATGAAATGTACAAGCAAGACCCTACAGTAAACACATAACACCTATGCTACCATGTGATGCTACATATGAGGACACTAATTGTCTCTCCTGCAGTTGACGAGGATGTGGGCACTGTGTTGATCCCTGTGCTGAGGAGAGTGGGTTCATACGGACTGGTCTCAGCTCAGTTCATCTCTAGAGGCCTGACTGCGACCCCTGACCTTGACTACATCTTGTCTAATGCCTCAGTTGTATTCAGCCACAGCCAGAATGTCAGCCACATCAACATCACAATTATAGATGACCTGGAAAGGTGAGAGGATGGAATAAGGAAGATAGACCTGTAATAGGCTCAGGTTAAAGGTGTATATTTGACACAGCCCGCATTTTTTACTGTAGTACCTGCATTAGTCTGTCTTTACTTGGGAAGAATTTTAGGGCTGGGTTGCAATGTATATAACTATAGCAGACTAATTAAATAGGATCAGGAAATCAGCTGGTAGCACTCAGTGTCTTAGACATTAAATTAATCATTAAGAATCATCAAAATGGGACATAATTGATATGATAGATTTAATTCTAATAATTCATATTTTTAATTTAATTTTAATGATTTAATTCATGATTTAATTCACTAGAATCATTTAATTCATTCATTTAAAAAAGTACAAAAATACAAACTATTTGTTTTCTCTCCTCTCCAGTGAATATGAGGAGATGTTCGAGGTCCAGCTGGTGGGTGCCACAGGGGGAGCAGTCCTGGGCTCTCGTTTAGTTGCCAGGGTAACCATTGCCAAGAGTGACTCTCCAAATGGGATGGTGCGCTTCGTCAATGAGAGCCTAATCACTCTAGTGAACCCTAACTCCACCCTCAAAGTCACCCTCGTCCTGGAGAGAGTGGGAGGCTTACTGGGGAATGCATTGGTAAGACTGCGAAACAGTTTCTGAAAGCTGAAAGGAAAATATACTACTCACAACTCTGGGATCTCTTCATTGGATACTTGTTACACTCATGTCTCATTTTAGGGATTTCTGATTACTTTTAAAGACAGTTACATCTGGCCCCTTTGAGTAAAAAAGCTGTTTTATCAAATTGCCAGTTAAGTTGCTTCTTAAGTTTCCACCAGTGCTAGTATTAAATTTCATGCTTTTTCTTGGTCTTAACCTTTCTACAGGTTGCTTGGAACATCCTTGGCCCCAACAGCAGAGAAGTCCTTCCTCCACTCAACACAGATATCAGAGAGCCTGTGAACGGTTCCTTCTTGTTCAGAGATGGAGAGGAGGGTATACACACCATAGAGCTGCGGATTCTCCCCCACGGGGAGGTGGAGGTGGAAGAGACGTTTGTTGTAGAGCTCAGCATCCTGTCTGGGGAGATGGATATTGACCCTCAGGCTGGCTCCGTCACACTCAAGGTACTTTGTGATATTCAGTCATGACTGGAAGGTTGATTTCAGTGTCATAGAATTGTTACTGCAGTTGATGACACATAAGCTGTCCTACATGCATAGCGCACAGCCTGTCCTGTGCCTCTAACCCACGTGCTTCTCTCTCCCAGATTGAGAAGTTTGGTGACCCGAATGGTATAGTGCAGTTTACTGAGGATGCTCTTAGAGAACGTGTCTTCAGTGAACCCACAGAAACAGATGGACCTCTCAATGTCTCCCTGTTAGTTACACGCAGAGAAGGTGTCATGGGCAATATCACGGTAAGATTACATCAGACATAGTAAACTGCTTCTGTGTGTACTTATTATGCTGCGTTCATTTCAACTCACATTGGAGATGATGATGAGGATGATGATGGTTGTGCTGGTGACGAAGATGTCTTGTCTGTGTAGTGACTTGATGTGTCGATTGTTAAATGTTGTCCTAATGTTTTCATATGCCACTCAATGTTTGAGTGTTGCTCTTTGTGTGCAAGACAAATTCCTTCTGGGGCAGTAAAAGGTCATTCGTTCAGCTCTGAAATTCCATCTAGTAAATTTCTGATCATTCCGTTCGTGTCCTCAACTCAGGTAAAATGGATGCCAACAAGAATAAGAAACTCTCATTTTCCTCCACGGGGAATTCCCAAAGTGTATACAGCTGTATTTGCTTGAATAGTAAATAAACACTCTCATGCTGATTCTGCTCTTACGGTGAACAACAAATGCCGATTTATTTTCTTTGGCATCACCCTGAACTGAAATCGAATTGAAAGCCAGGCAACTTGTAATCAGGTGACCATCAGTTCATTGTTTCACAAGTTGGAGCTCATTTTTAATGAGTTCCGAGTGGAGCATTATTTAGGTGTTTAATGTTACATGCCCCCCTCTGACACAGCCAGGTTGCTTAGGTTGTGTGTGTGCCTACTGTTGAGTCATTCTCTAATCACATCCAGTAACCAGTGCTCACACGGTTTTTATAGCTGCGACTTTAATTCTCTGTAGATGTTGCTTAATCACTCTATTTCTCCCTCTCTCAAACATGCACGCACACACACACACATACACCCCTCAGGTCCATTGGCAGATACAGAGTGTCTCAGAGCTGGCAGGTGACTTCCTGGCCTTGGCTGGCTCAGTGCTGATCCTTGAAGGCCAGAGGGAAGCAGAAGTTGTCCTCAGCCTGATGCCTGACATGGTGCCAGAGGTGGAGGAGCTCTATGTTGTCCAGCTCACAGCAGTGGAGGGTGGTGCCACTCTGGATGCCAACCCAAATCGCACCAGGACCCGCATCAGGTTACTGTCAAAGGTTTTATCTACTGTAACAGTGGCACACAATCTTTTTTTTGTTGGAAATGCAAGAGCTGAGCACGGATGGGAAGAAACATGCTGTGCTGAGTAACTCACACTGACACATTGACTCATTTACAGATTTTTACAGTTTTTCCATGCTACATTTATTAAAATTATATAATCTAGCCGTTCTCCCCCAAAATAAACCTTTCCACCAAATTCAGACTTGTTTTTAAACAACTATAAAAATTTTATAACATAAATAATCTCACAGCCGCTCTATGGGAGTTCTCACCTCAAGGTTGAGAATCACTGATCTAATCACCCTGAAATCAACCTTCCTCTCACAATTTCTTAGGGTGCGTGCCAATGATGAGCCCCACGGTGTGTTTACCCTGAACCCTGAACACCAGTCTGTAACAGTGGTGGGTGAGGGGTCAGAGGTCCGCAGAGTTCTGGTCCTGAATGTGACACGGCTAGCTGGACTGTTTGGAAATGCTAGCGTGGGCTACAGGATCACTGGAGGGACAGACGTTGAGGAGATCTTAGGGAAAGCAGCTGAAGGAAGAGTGTTTTTGAGGGAGGGAGAGACCTTCACCACTGTTACTGTGCCCATCAGCAGCCAGGTGAGGATGAAGATGCTTAATGATGACAGTACAAAGACATCATATATACTCAACAGATTAAGACTTTCAGCAAGTAATCCCAGACAAACAGTCCCAAACATTTTTTTACAATATCTTATTTGTTATTGTTATGTACTGTACTTCTGTCCTACTTTTAGGTCGCTTACTCATTTTCCTCCCTTTCTCTCTGAAGGTGTTTTTGTCCGTGGGTGAGAGCTTCACAGCAGAGCTGACTGATGTCAGGCTGGTCAGTCCTCTCCTTGGCCCCCTGCCTCGCCTCCTTCTGGAGGCCAGTGTTGCTATGGTGACTGTGCCAGAAGAGGCTGCTAGCTCTGAGGTGGGGTGTTGTTGTGTGGCTTTATTTGGTAATTTACTATCAATGTCCAAAGGGAAACTCTTTGTGCCTTGCTCAAAGATATTTGCGCAGGGCGTATTCTTTCTGCTGTCACAAGGGCTTGAACTGAAGCCTTGTCCCTGCTCACTGTGCCACCCTGCTGCTCAGGTTGCAGGATATCCCTGCTTCAGACCACTGAAGTCATGTGTCTAACTAATGAAAACATTCCTTTAGCTGACTGTTAACTCCCCCAATGAACAACATGAATGAACTAAATTAGTTCATTCATAACATCTCAGTGATGTCTGGGTGGACAAGTAGTTTGAGTGCCTGCCCTTCAGCTGAAGGACCGGGGATCAAAGCCCCCCTGAGCTCAAGCATCAGCCTTGCTGAAGTGTCCTTGAGCAGGGCGCTGAATCCCTGCCAGCTCTGCTGCAGAGGTGCTGTTCTGTGGCTGAGTATGCACTTCAACTTCCATAGTGGGGAACAAGTAAAAACAGAATTCCCCTACAGGGATAAATGAATATCACATCCTTTCATTATTTCTTGGCCACCAGAAGGCAAACTTGGACGCACTGCACTGTATCCTACCCTGGTCCCTCTCAGCTTTTTGTCACTTTGCCCTCTACTGTATGTAACTGAGTTAGTGCCAATCTTTGACTTTCCTGTGAATACTCAACCTTCTTATGTCAGGACATTTTAAAGGCCCATGGGGCACAGCTGAGCTAATTTCATTACCCTTGCTTGCTGCTACTAATGAAGTACAGTAAGCCAGTTGCTTTACAGATCTTGTGTGCAACACAGCTAGCCTCTGCATCAACCTATGTTGAATACCACTAATTTTAAAAAGATGTCAGAATGAGCAGGTAAGAAAAAGGGAGATATTCCTTTAAGATGGTGGTCCCCTTATAGACATATTAAACTTATAATTCTCATTTAAATGAACAATATATCCTTCATTTAATCCACGAATAAAGGATGCACTGTGTACTGTGGCTCAATCGAGTGTAAACACTCTAATTAATAATAGGTTTGCCAAGACAACAGAATGACAAGACAGCATTTTTTATGTTTTTTTCCACCTGATTTATTGAGAGCAAGAATCCAACAGACTGATCCAATAGACTGCCCTCTTCTCTGTGTGCAGGTTGGCTTTGCCTCTGTGGCTCTGCAGGTTTCTAATGTAGAGACAGGCACGTGCGAGGCAGAGGTGACCCGTACAGGGCTGTTTGGGGACATCAGGGTGGAGTGGAGAGCTGGGTACCCTCCAGGACTGGCTCCCCCTGGATTCAGACTTGGACCTGTCATCCCGAGCTCAGGTATGATACCCAGAGAGAGAATCAGCCCAGAGGGAGGCTTAAAGTTCAAGTTCAAGTTCAAGGTCATATTTATTTAGAGCCCAAAATCACTGTTCACAGTCTCAAAGGGCTTTACAGGCCCACAGTTTACAAGAAACAAAACAGGACGACACCCCCTGACTTAACCCTCATATTGGGCAAGAAAAATCTCCCCAAAAAACCCAAGGTAAGGGAAAAAGGGAAGATGATGATGGTGGGGTGGGGGCAGTATACCTGGGAGGTAGACAGACTCACTCACACTCAGACATACAGTATAAACATGCATAC
>OMKZ01000828.1:55241-69626 GCA_900302535.1 Neoniphon sammara
TGAAGGTGGGATGGAGGTGGAGGAGATGGTTGATGATGGTGGGGTGGGGGCAGTATACCTGGGAGGTAGACAGACTCACTCACACTCAGACATACAGTATAAACATGCATACAAAGGATGGGGAGGAAGAAGCAAACATTAGGGATGTAGCTAAGAAAAGGAAAAGCGTAAAAAAGAGGCATATTAATGACTAATGGCTGGGAAGGTGAAGGTGGTGTAATGTGCTCTTTCCTCCTCCTCAGGCTCAGTGACCCTGGCTCATGGAGAGAGGAGTAAAAATGTGTCTCTGACAGCTAATCCTGATGTGTCAGAGCCGGCAGCCTTTGCCATTCACCTTACCACTGCCTCCTCCAGCACTGCTGCAGCCAGCACTGTCACACTCAGGTAATGGTTTGACAACAGTGTCGTTCTGTGGTAAAGTCAATTCACTGAATTTTGAAAACCCACCAAAAAAAATCTCACATCTACCTGTGCAGGTCAGGTTTTACTGTAGCGGAGGTGGAGCCTCTGGGGGTCTACCAGTTTTCCCCCGACTCCCGCCAGCTGGTCATCGAAGAAGACATCCAGACCATTACTCTCTACATTCAGCGACTGTATGGTTCCCGTAGCAACCGCACCCTCCTGTCCTTTGTGACAACACCAGGCAGTGCAGCAGCAGGAGAAGATTTTGCAGCCGTCCCGAATGGCCTTTTGGTCTTTGACTCCCCGTATCAGACCAACGCCTCAATCCCTCTTTCCATATTGGACGACTCCCTCTCAGAGCCTGATGAATACTTCTATGTCAACTTAACAGATGTTCACAACACTGCACCAGACCTGCCATGGGCAGATGCCTATCCTCGCCTCAACCCTCAGCACAGTGTTGCCATGGTCACCATCTTGGCTAGCGATGTGACAGGAGGAGTGCTGAGTATCGGTCCCGGACTAGTTCAAACAGCTGAGGACCGGGACGAGGAGACGCAGCAGCAGAGAAGGGTGACTCTAAGGGTTCGCAGGTCCGACAGTCTGGCTGGGTCTGTGAGGGTCCGGATCCAGGCGTATGGAGGTGTGTGTTTGTTTTGTTGTACTTCTCTATACAGACGAATGACGAGGGTTAATATTGGAAATATATTTGAATACACTGTGTATATATCTTCAGTTCTAATTCTGTGTATTTTCATCCAGGTGGAAGCATGACAAGCTCACCTATCCCTTTTGCTGCGGAG
Source organism: Neoniphon sammara (assembly GCA_900302535.1). Lineage (NCBI taxonomy): Eukaryota > Metazoa > Chordata > Actinopteri > Holocentriformes > Holocentridae > Neoniphon > Neoniphon sammara. The sequence continues at coordinate 56,447 of OMKZ01000828.1, forward strand.
CCTAATGGGACCCTGGCAAAGGAGGGGCAAGACTTCCTCCTGGAGTCCACTGTAGTATCCCTGCAGGCTGGGCAGAGCGAGGCAGAGGTTGTCCTCCTCATACTGGATGACTCTGAGCCAGAGGGACAGGAAGTATTCTTCATCTACCTCAGTGACCCCGAGGGAGGGGCACAGATTGCAGACAGTCCAGACCAGCAGGGCTTTGGGGCCTTTGCCAAAATCATCATTCTTGGTAAAATAAAGACAGAAGATCCTTATTTTTCAGAGTCAGGTGTACACTGAAGTAATATTCATCACTGAGTACTCATAACTGTTACAATCCTTTACACTATATGCAAGCAAATGAAAGTTACAAAACACATTCATCTGTTGGTATTTCCTCCTGGACTCTATCCCCTCCTGATGTTAACCTCAGATTAATCCCAAGTGTCTCCTTTGGATCACTTCCTTGCCCTAATCAAATGGGCCCAAGTGGGCCCATAGACATGACTTTGTTATCTCACAGATTGATTCAATGTTCTGCCCTAGTTTCACTAACACAATTTGATTTGAGTCTAGGTCACTGGTGCCCTGATATTGCTCTCTGAATATTGTTTCGGGCCACATGGAGCTTTCTTCTCACATAATCACATCCTCGTTCAGATATTTGATTATTCAGCGTATTGATTACACAATGATTGGTTATATGGTCACACAGTTATGAGGTAATCAAATTTATACTCTCCATCTCTGTGCCTGTTTGTCTCTTGCTCTCTTTCTCTCCTTCTATTCCCGCCAGGGAGTGACCTCCATAACGGGATTGTGGGGTTCAGTCTCAGTTCTCTGGAGGGCCAAGTCCTGGATGAGGATTCAGAGAACAGAACCACCCTGCTTTATCTGCAGAGGCAGGAGAACAGGTAAAAAAATATATATATAATTTTTAATAATGCATATGACTTATACAATGGTGTAAATAGACTTTAATATTGATTTTACAATTGGGAATACATGCATTTTCAGCCAGCAGCGATTCAAATGTTTTACTTTGTCTAGTTATTTAATATTATATATTTAATATTTCTCTTTGTGCACAGAGCCTTTGAGGATTTGCAGGTGTTCTGGAGAGCTACGTTCAGCACGGTAGCTCCAGAGGTTGTCAACAACGGCGTCAACCTAACCAGAGAGCTGCTGCAGACCTCAGGGACTGCGCTGTGTAGGAGAGGAGAGATCATCTGTGTTCTCACTGTGGAGGTCCGTGATGATGAGGTGAGTGGGACGGACTGAGAGAGAGAAGATAATAATATTGACGCCGATGAAACAGATGACATACAAGTGCTCTCTCTCTCACACACACACATAAACAAACAAAACCTAATCAGTCCCAGTGAGAGGCCTCATTGTGAAGGCGGCGGATGGCACTGATTATTCATTTTCTCTCAGGTCTGAGGTCTGACATTTGCACCGCAGGCAGTGGCCCTTCGCTTCATCTTGTATGGCCTGTACTCATAATGTGTGAGTTCCTGTAGCTATTTGCAGAAAGGGACACAGTCATTAGAGCAGACTCATAGGAGGACAGGGAGACACTTCTTCGAGATAAAGCTTTCCTCCCCCTCTCTCTATGGCTTCTGTCCTCCTCTTCTGTTCTCTCATTCCTCCGGCATTTCTGCCCACGTCCTGAGCTGATAGGAGGCTGTAGGAGTCGACTGTTAGAGGCAGTTTGCCACACACAGACACATGAATGCCCACATGGTACTGACTGAATTCCCCTGTTCCAAAACAGGAGAAAAAACATTTACAGTATGTCTGGTGCAATATACTAGATAAGATTCTACCTTGCAATAAAGTTTATAAACAAGCATACGTTTTGGGATTAAGATCTTTTTCATCTGTGTGATGCTGTAAATTAGGTCTTACACAACTCCTCACCTGTGTTGCCGTAGGAACCTGAGCACCAGGCGTGGTTCCTCGTGGAGATTTACCAGGTGGGTGTCGGTGCTGCCATCAATCAGACCACCCGTTTTGCCAACATCACCCTGGCAGAGAGTGACGATCCACGAGGCTTGGTGTACTTTGCTGTGGGCTCCAGATTGCCTGTTGCCACCTTGAAGAACAGAAAATTGAGTCTCCAGGTGTTCAGACAGGCAGGCACGGCTTCAGCCATGTCTGTGCGCTATAGCATGTTGGTGAGTAACAAACACAAATGTATGGTGACGAAGCAAAGCCATGCACATGGCGCACAACTGCACACACATGAGTACTTGAGCAAAATCACACACACATACATGGTGCAAAATGTGCACAAATGCACACAAATAAATACGTTGCAAATATCTCAAAACAAAACTGGTCAATGCCAAGCATTTAACATGGTTATTTGACTTATTTATATGTAACATTAATGCATGCACTTGCTGTTCATACTCATTCCCTTGATGGTATCAGTGTCTGTGGTAGAAAATCTCATTTTCAATCTAGGCCAATTCTGTTTCCATCCATTGACTGTTACAAATAAGATTTTACCTCTACAGCTGATATCGTAACACCTGAACCATGTTTGTCTGCCTCTGTCTGACCTGATTTTGTGTGACCTCGTTTAGTCACCTCATGACTTACAGCAGACACTGATCTACTGATCTAATCTGAGTCTTTCATAACACTGTCATTACATCAGCCAGCCAGAAAAACGAAATTGATTACTTAAGCTCCAAGATTGGGTTGTATAACAGTTGTAGTCTTTTCTCCCTATATTTTTTTTCTGTTGAATGCTAGAGAAAAATATAGGGTAGAAGAAATGCTACAGTTGTACACTAATTATGAAGCTCTGATCATGGAGCAACTTCACATTCTAAAAATAATAGCTAGGCTAGATATGTTTAATATAGTCTTAATTTGTTCAAGCATTTTGAAATGGAGGACCATGAACCAAAAATGCTGTAATTCTCAAACTTTTCATCTTATACGTCTGAAAGTTGCAGTATTTTGAAGCTGACAATTTGCCTTTTAACCTTGCATTCTTGTTATTATTTCACATCTCACATAATAAAAGGCCAAATGAAATCAGGTGTTTTACTGTTCAAATATTTATGGAACTCATTGTAGATCAGGACATGATGAACAGCTGTCATATGGTTTTTATTGATACTTATCAAGTTCAAAGAGGCCAATGTTCCCTCCTGTCCTCCTCTGCCTTTTCTCTTCCCCACCTTCCCTCCCTCCCTTCTCCCCATATCTCAAAAGGATCGTTATTAGAAATGTGTGTTTGATCCTTAGTTTGACTCTCTATCTCAGGGGCTGATATAAAGTGGCAATCACACTATTTGATATTGCAGATCAAAGGAGAGAATGTCTAATGCACTTTATAAGACTCCAACCCTCTCTGGGACACATGGCCAGGCCACCTGCTTTCATCTCTCACTAATGAACCATATTATGAGAGAATTGGTTTGATACATATTAATGTAGGCCTGAGGTCTTACAATATACAGTATCTGCTTTTATGTGCTTCCAAGAAACTGTGGCTTTTTGTCCTTCCCACTTTGCCGGTATCTCTCAAATCAGACAAACTATGTTAGCAAGTTGATTTATTTTGTTGAATAATAATATTGGCAAACATTCATCCGTGCATCCATTCTATCCATTCTCCAGAGGCTTCCCGGGGCAGAGGCGGTGGGTCCCTTTAAGATCTGGCCCGCTGAACCAGAGAAGGACTTTGTTGAAGAAAAGGGCGAGTTGATGTTTGATGTGGGCCAACCTAGCACGCTGCTGGAGGTCAACCTGACGCCCGACAAGGCTTCCTCCAACCCCACACCCAAACGCTTCCAGGTGAAGCTCTACGGAGCTTCAGGTGGAGCCAGGGTGCACCCTGAGTTTGGGCTGGCTAACGTGACTCTGGTGTCGAATGCACAGAGCCAGGCTATGTGGGCCTTGCTGGACCAACTCCATCAGCCTCTTGAGTCGACCATATTGGACCAGGTGCTGCAGGGACTGATCAATAAGGTCCCCACTGTTCTCACTCGAGAACAAATGACCGCCGTGTTCGAAGCCCTTGGGAAGGTGAGAGAGTTGGAGAGAGGATAGAAGAAGAAAAGCATGTCATCAATACTCATTAAAACCCAAACTCTGTTCTTGTTCTTGTTGTTTTTTCATTTGCCCTCATCGAAATTGTAGGTGAAAACAACAGGTAAGTATAGATAAGGAAAGACTGGAAGAAAATCAAATGATGCCTCACTGTCTGTTTACACTGATTTATTTATTGATTTATTTTACTTTTTTTTTGAAAGTGGAAGCCTGCAAGTGGGTGTAGCAGTTTGTGTCAGACAGTTCTGCCTTAAAGGGTGTACATCACCTTCAGTACACCACTCTGACAGATCTAAGGACCACTGTCTCCTCTGACAAGGTCTAGTTGTCACTCTACATGACTGCTGCTATCACCTCGCTCCAGGGAGAGTGTGGGGGACCTTGAAGAAGGGTGGGAGAGAGGGAGCAGGCACAGCAGAAATGAAGGAGGAGTTATGGAGTATGAGGAGGCATGGGATGAGAGAGAAAGAGGGGGAAAGATGAAAGGAAGGAGAGGCTAGCAGACAAGCTGCATTAACTCACTATGAAAGAAGCAAAGAAGCAAAACATTGAGATGTATATCGCAGAAAGTGAGAGAGAGCCAGGAGCGGTGGAAGAGAGAAACATGGCACTGTAGAGCTCAGTCAAACAGATCACACACATATCACACACAGGTACAACTGCAAACAAGGCAGACAAATGTAGGTAGAGCAAACTTAGATTCTCAGTGGATTGTTGCTTGACTGCAAATGCAGGATTACTTTTTCTCTCTGACTGTGCTGAGTATAAATCACCAAACACTATCTGGTGCTCATATTCTATTATGGTGGGTGGTTTCCTTTGAATGTTCGAAATGATGAAATCTGTAGATGCCACAGGAGAATTGGAAAATATCAGTTATATTTATCATAGTCATAGTTATTGCCATAGTTATGCAGCCGGCTTACTCTTACAACAGAAATAGACACCACTTATTCACACACGCACACAGACACAGAAACCATGCATGTGTACAGGCACAAATTAACCATTATTATATACATGCACACACAGCATTTCTTTCCCCTCCCTCCTGTGCCAGGTACTTGCAGAGGCAGAGAGGACCCCTCTGGAGGAGAGCAGCCGAGAGTTGACCTATGAACTATTGTGTGCATTGGCCAACCCCAGCCGAGACGACACCAGGGGCCTCAGCCAGCTGTCTGAGGTGGCCGAGCGATTCGCCTTCTCCCTCCTCACAGACAGCCTGTGTGAAGAGCAGAGGCAGAGGTCAGTCTTCCTGCTGCGTATTATGAAATATGCAGAGGTCATTTTGGGATCTTGATCTTTAGAGATTTGTGTGATGTCCTGCTTTGCTTGCGCTGAAATTTTAAAATGTTGAAAATGTAGCATTTTGCTCTATAAAAGTTACTATGCAGAGCATGTTACACCACTACACCTACGCTTTGTCTTATTTTTTTATTCTGGATTTTCTCACTCATCTCACTCACATGCTTTGAGGTTTTTTGAGGTGTATCCTTGTGTGATTTCCGCAGAGGGCGTACCGTCCTCGATACCTGCCCATACATATCCATCTCTGCTCACCACTGGTACCCCACCAAGATCAATGGATACATTTTCAGGGGCCGTAATGCAGACACTTTTCAGCTCCCTGACACTTTGCTGGAGGTACCAGCCCTAGCTGCAGGTGCTCCGGCACCCTCAGCATGCCAGAAGATTCAACTGACCGAGTACACCACCGAGCACTGGTTCCTCACCAATGATAAAACCAGTGCCCTGAACGGGAAGGTAAGGAGGCGGTGAAATAGTTTCACTTCATGAAAAGGCATATTATGCAGGGCTTTCCCGACACTACTTGTTGTTTTGCCTCTGTGTGTTGATTCAAATTGCCACTGCTTCCCTGCACCCTCCCACGAAAAGTGCCAAAGACACGCCTCTGCAGAAAGTAACAGAGACTTTCACAAGCCATATGGGATTGCAGAAAATGTTACACACCATAATAATAAATGTAATCATCAACAGTGATGGATATCTTACATGCTGATAACCAGCCATTTGGTCACTTTATATTCCCAACAAGATAAAAGCCAAATCTGCATTAGCCTCCTTCCCCTTCCCTCTTTAATTCTCTCCAGCAGGGAAAAGCCAAGAAGTTGACTCAAACCATGTCTGCAGCTCTATTTCCTTCATTCGTCTGTCTTTTTTGCTGAAAAGCAAGGGAAAAAACAAAACAAAATACAGTGCCTGGAAAAGCGAGCTGCTAGGAGTGCACATTATACTTCATCTATGCAAGTTATGATGCATTTAAGATAACTGGGAACTGGGAAACTTATACTTCCAAAAAGGAAAATATGATGGGCCCTCCAACTCATCATTCCCAGTCAGAAAATTAGGACTCTTGGAGCTCTTGAGTTTCCTATCATGTGGCTCTATGATGTCTGTAAATATGTACCAACATAGAGACATTCACAGTGAATGGAAAGAACAAAGTATCACAGCACCGCCCCAACATCGCTTTCCAAACAACAACTACACAGGCAGCGAAGGTTGGGGGGTTATCAGGTCTTTAATTTCATGGTGACATGTACTAATTGTTAATTAATCTGGCATATTTGAATTACATTAAGTCACCAGTATATTGTCAAATTATATTGAAAATTATTATGATTCATTGCACTAATAATGAAATACTGTAGTTTGTTTTCTTCGAGAGGTGCAGTAGTGAAACAGGCTCCTCCCCAACAGTGTAACAAAGACTCTGTACTGCCAATACTAAAATCAATAACTGATCACCTCAGTAGGAGTATCATTTAATGACACCCCATGCTACTTTGTCACCAAATCCTTCAGATCACTAAAGAAATGTATCGATTAGAGACAGCAGGTGGCAGTATTGCTCCAGTATAAGCTCTCCAGGAAGTTTTGAGTAGATTTTGCAGTTGAAGTTTCTCTCCTTGTCTCTGTCTCAAGGTGTTCTCAGTGAGCATCCAGGGCAGAGGGTCACGACCCCTGGCTGATGGGAATGAGGTTGTGTATCGTATCCATACCCCTGGCCCACGGGTTAAACCGGGCCAGTCCTTGTGCCTTCTCTGGAACCAGGCCGATGAGAGGTAACTCACCGCACAAACACTTGCATGTTGATTTTATTCTGTTATGATGCTTCGGTCAGAGGTTGTTTTTTTTTTTTTTTTGTTCAGATCATGATTCCTCTGTTTATCCCTGAACTGTTAAAGCAAAGTTTTCGTGGTTAATGAAATATCCCATCTGTGAAAATAGGAACTTATTCTGATACAGCAGCCAGTCTTAATCCAGGGCCATGACATGAACAGCCTCTCTATTTTAACTTTTGATAGACACTGGCTCCCCATAACAAGATATTTTGCCCAGTTATCTTACAGTTAACTTAATACATGATGGCACTCAAAATATTAAAATGGTCTTTATTATGCTAAGACCAAAAGTTTCTCCTCTAGATAATACCACCTCCAATACCTCCCTGTGAATGCTAATTTCAGAAGTATCGGTGGTTCAGTTGTGTATGCCAGAGTACATCTACTGAAATATATATACATTTTTTTTTTCAGTCATTATTCTTAATTAAGTAAACATTAACTGACATTCAGAAACATCTAAATATGTTTTAATACTATATTACTCTATCCTCACTTCTCTATGTGATCCTCACACTTACTGGGCAAGTAAGATCAGTTTTCTAAGTGAAGTTCAAAGGTTAAAGTTCAACCACTGACTCAGACTTCTCTGTTACACTGGGTGAAGTCACATCATTTATTGTTTGATATTTGCATGTTCAGTCCGCTCCACTCTGCATCCTCCCCCTTGCTGTCGGTTTGTCGAGGACATTCCAGGGGCTTGGAACGGGACTTGGCAGGAACAGGCTGTTACAGACTAAGATTTGGCAGATTTGGTTTGGCCAGGAACAGCTGCCTGTGAGACGGAGCCCAGATAACAAAACAGATGTGAGGACTGATACAGAGAGAGAGCGAGAACAAGATGGAGGGAGAAACAACGTAATAGGCAGGGAAAGGATGTTGTTTGAGTTTCATGTTCCCTCTGTAAATGGCAGGTCAAAATTGAAATGGTTACAAATATTATACAGGGAATTCAGTGCCGTTTTGGAGTGCTCACGTAATACCAGTCTGCCACTTGTGTCAACTAAAGCTGCGGTTTAGACTCATTAAATCCAGCACAAATATGAATATGGTGATCTGATCTTGAAGTGCAAAGGTGACAGCTGATAACACCCAAACAAGCTGAAATACCACAGATTGGGTGCTCACACGCAAATATGACGATGCCTCAGGCTGTTTGCCTCGCTGTTAGTTGCATTGTCTGTGTGATGGTATGCTCTGTTGGCAGTATGTCTTAACTTGTCTTTCCCTTTTTTTCTGCATCTCCTGTTTTCTTACATTCTATAGTCCTCTAACACTCCTCCTCTCCTCTTCTCTCCTCCAGCTGGTTATCAGACAGTCAGTTTTGCAGAGTTGTGGAAGACAGTGGGAACTACGTGGAGTGTGCCTGCTCCCACTTGTCTGTCTACTCGGCTCACGCAGAGATTGCTGCCCTTGCATCCTACAATGAGGCCTTCTACGCCTCGGGATTCATTTGCATCTCAGGTACACACCTTCGTCTTCTGCATTTGTCTTGTTTCTTGTTTCTACTGCGCGTTTCCTTGTCTCTCTGTCTTTCTGTCTGTCTGTGCACTTCCTCGGTCTCCTAGCCGAGTCATACTCGGCGTAACATAATGGTTTGATCTTCCACATTCCTCCCACACTGCTCCGAGTGGCACATTGCTGATTTTATATAAAACACTTGTGTAAGATTAATAGTAGTTCCATGGATAACATGCTTTCCTTCCCCCACCTCAGGCTTTGCCTTGGCCATCATATCCCACCTGCTGTGCTCCCGTTTCCCCATGTTTGCTGCCAAACTGCTTACCCACATGATGGTGGGCTGCCTTGGGACCCAGGTAATACACTTCTGCCCTTTGTGCTGTACTGTAGTGGTTCACTGTATGGGCCACAGTGAGCTCTAACACCCACAGCGCACTGTTTATGATTCAGGCTGAGGCCTTCATACTCCCACACCAGCCCCTGGCTTTCGGTTTTAGAAAAACACCATTTGTTTCTTTGGCATTTTCATCTGCTTCCATCCACTGACTCTGTGAAGCAATATAATAATGGCTTTAAATGTAGATGGATAGCGAACCTTTGCAAGTGGTTATAGAGGCATACGTCTCTCTGAAGATCAATTTCTTTGGGTCAGTAGCTCACATACATTAACAGAATCATGCACGCTGAGTATAATGCCACACACACACACACACACACACACACAAACACACACGTTCATGCTTGCATACACACGTCCATGTATAACTTTACATAAAAACATATTTTCACCTGAATGCACAACACATGCACACGCAAATACACTCCCACCTCCCCTGACCAGCCACCAGAAATGTCACCGATATTTTCTTAGAATTGTGCACACACATCATCAACAAATGTGGCGGCTGCGTCCTTTGCGGGCCGGCGCGTCCTGACAACGGAACCATGCCCCCCGCACCCGAGCCCAATAAAAACGCAAGCTGTCATGTAGGCGGTGAGCGAGACAGATATGTGGCTGGAGGGGAGTTGCCGTCAAGGAGCTCAGTCTCTCAGGTGATCCCGACCTGAGAGTGTGTGAGCGTGTGTGTGTGCGTGTGCGTGCGTGAGTGCGGGACTGGTAATTTTCCACTGGTCCCAACTCTCGTTGGTTGACAAACACGAGCCCCTACTAAAGCAGACTGTCGTTGGGGGATAACCACCTTGGGCTCAACCTGTTTATGGCCCCAGCAGAGCCCCTGAACCTAAAAGGGTTTTGGATGGAAAATTCCGTCCTGTTCGTCTCCTTGTTGATACTGTACTGTACGTTAAGGCCTTCTGTCTTGGACATGCACGTGTCTGAGATTGTGAGATATAGTTTCTAAAATGCAGTCTTGTGTTTGCGTGGCCTTGCAGACAAGGCCAGCTGACGAAGGCCTGGTAAGCTGTCAAACTGAAGGCCTGGCTGTATGTGCTCTTATGTCCCCTCTTACTGTTGGGAATATTTTGGAGGTAATGATGAGCACACAGTGCAGGATGTGCTGAATTAAAATAGACTGTTTGACGTCACTGTCTTCACTTGGCTGCACTTTATCTTAGATCTGCGGAGGCTAGCTTAAGTAAAAGCAAAACTTCCTTTTTACGTAAACCCATGGGAGCAGATCTGTTGGTGAAGTCTGCTCGTCTCTCTGTAAAGTCTGCTTCTGTCCATAATCTTTGTCTTTTGATCTGCCTTAAGGTTTGAATGTCCAATTTCAATAAACTTGGTAGATAAAGGTAACAGCAATTTCTCTTGGTGATTTAAGTGAACCACTGAAATGTTATATAATATTATCAAACCTAAACCTAAACACATTGGGATCTTTCCACCTGAAGGTAAAATTAGATAGTTACATTAGAGGACATTCAGTGGGTAGCGCTTGCAATGTTATATATCATTCCAAGCTCTTTTCAGAAAGAAAATGAAATGTCTCATCACTCAGGAAATATAATTGTTCACTTCCCACTCCACCTCAAAGTAATTTACTAATGCCTCAGGGATGGGCTCTTTTTACTCGATTATCAAAACACAATCTTACCAGCTCAGTTCAACAGTACAGCAATTTTAATGGATATTCTATTAAAATGCATATTTATGCTAACACTAAAACCAAACAATAAAAGGAGAAAATTATCCCCTTGGGATTGGAAGTATAGTCATTTTCTCTTATTTTCACATTGTGCAGTATATTGTGCAGCATATTTTTTGGAGGAAACATCACTGTGGCGTCCTGTTCATTGTTTTGATGGTGATGCACAAAGAACGTGAGTCTCACTAAGCATATGTGTGTTTGTATGCATATATGTGTGCAAGTGTGTGTACAAGTGTGTGCACTCATGTATGTGTGTCTGTATGTGTTTGTGTTTGTGTGTCTGACATGACCCGGAGTTTTTTGACTCACAGCTGAAGAGTTCATTGAGGTCAACATTTTTTTTTTATCAGGGTAAACAGACCAAGCTCCACAAAACAGGCTACATTTAACCAGCCTTCACTCCTCTTTTTTTTAGAGCCCAAAATCACTGCTTTACAGTCTCAAAGGGGTTTACATGCCCACAAGTTTACAACAGACAATACAAGTTTACTCCTGTACTCAACTAAAGTCCCTGAAGCAGGTTGCCTTATGTACACTGAATATAAATCCTATTTTAGCAGGGGACTGGACATATCAGTGTTCAGTGTCTGCACATATTCGACTAAGATAAAGCTTCATATCCATGCATTTGACTATGAGCACCAGCCTTGTAACCAAAGAGCCAAAATTGCAATGGAAGTCTGTCGAAGGAGGTTTACAGAGTCTGTCACCAAGCACTGATTTGAATCCATATGTGAATCAAACTGGAGCTGCAACTGATGCTACAGCACTGCACGATTCAGCCAGCACAAGGTTACTGTCGGTCAAGTGATGTGTCAGTAAAGAGCCAAAATCAGTTTTCTGTTGCTCTCCAACTGGATTTGAATTGACATCCTAGCATTCATATTTACAGTCTTCTTAGTTATTAGGAGGGCACAAGTACTGAATTTCATTATGAGAAAGGCTAATACTTGTGGCTCTGTTGTAGAAGGAATGTGATTAGTGACCAAAATGTCTGCTGAACCTCAGGGTTTGAACCTCAGTCATGCTTCACCATTGATTTGAAATGTCAGGTCCAGCTCCAAGAGCCTCCGTCAGAGATGGTTCTCCATCTGTAGCGCTTGGGCTGTAATTAGTCACTGATGCTGCCCTCTGTGAGGAGAAAATTAAAGCTGCCTGTTTGATTTATTTCTCTCTCTGTAGCAGCAGCAGTATATCTCATCTTTGTGTAAGGCTCTGAGGATTTAGAGTAGGTGGAGGAGATGGAGGAGTAGCAGGGGAGGTGGAAGCTCTATTTATCTGGTTACGTACCTGCTTACCTGTCTGTCTGCCCCTGTCTGTCTGCCTTCCTTCCTAGTCTCCAGTTAGGGCATTGTAGGATGTCACAGACCTGAGGCTAGTATCTTTAGCTATTAAACCTCTGTGTCAAGAGTGGGAACATGAGACTGAGCACGAGTAAGAGTGATGGGGATTTTTCACTGACTGCCGAAAAATCTGGATCAAATTGGCCTTTCGTCCTCTTCTCTCCTAGGCTCTATTGGGGCCTTATTTCTGCACACCACATATTTCCACACCCACAGTTTTGCTCCTCTAGCCAGTGAAGTACATACAAGAAGCTAAGCTGCAGCAACAATAGCCCTATCCTCAGGGTACCACCGAAAAAATGGCTTTCACAGTGAAAGAGAAATCTCATCTTCAGTGTCTCCAGGCATCCATTTGCTGGCTGATTGTTTTAGATTGAATGTAAAGTGTGTAAGCTAATGTTGTCTATGCACTAAAGCAGAAGATGCATTTTGAATACTTAAGTATTGGTCAAAGGAAGACATGTCATTTCTTTTTTCCTAAAACTTGTATGATCAAAGGAAGTTTAAAGGAACAGTTCACCCAAAATACAAAACAAGTTATTTCCTACTTGCTCCTAGTGCAGTCTATCCATCCAGCTAGTTTGTGTGACTTGATTTCAAGTCTGCTGCAATCTCCCATTTCCTGTCTGTCTCCCAGAACACCATTACAATGGGTCTGAACAAGTATTTGTTTGTGGAGTTCAAACTGTCAAAATTAACATGAAAAAAAAAAAATCACCAATTCTGCAAAAATTCCTGAATTTGAACTCATTGAGGGCAGATAGATACAGTTTGCCATTGTTCTTCCACAGGAAATAGTTCCCAATGAAACTCTTGGCCCCAAGCCCTGTGGATTATGGTGGGCAACACACACATATACATTTGATGAGATGACTTTGTAGGGGGAAGCTCACCATTTCAGACCAGGGAGGTGTGATGAACCAACCTGTGTTGGTATCAAGACGCCCATGGGCCACTATCAGTGCAGCAGACCTCCCACTGAGGGAAAAGAATGATCTGTCCCATCCATGACCTCCATGGCGAGGCCTCTTACTGCGAATGATTGGGCTTTGTGTGTGTGTGTGTG
>OMKZ01000829.1:0-11681 GCA_900302535.1 Neoniphon sammara
ATATTGGATGTCATTAAACTGAACTCGTGCCATCAGCTCTCATGCTGTGCTGTGTTAGTGACTACTTTAATGAAGGCCATGAGATGTGTGGGCAAGCCTGTGCTGACCAGCTGTTGGTCTGTGTGGGAGGATATGGCGAATGTAAACATGTGAATAAGAGTGTTATACAGTGGCCGACGGCTGAACACCCTTCAGCCACGTGTCGGCTCAGATGACGTGTATCTGTTTGTACATACATAGTATAAAACTGTATATGTATACATTTATATGGAAATTTTACATCCCTTTGTTTTATGCCTGTAGGATATGATACTAGTAGTATCTACATCCCTACACTGAATTCAGCTAGCTTAATGAAGTCACATTCCATAGTAACACTGTGACAATCTTTTCATGCAAGTGTAACATCAGTCCAACAGTCAGAAACTGTAGCCATGAGGCTCAGTGGTGCTTTATATCATAATTGCTCTGTATTTATAATTGCTCTATAGCCTAACTAAATACGTATGGAAAAAGAAAGGCTATTAATATTAAAATCATACTGATAGCTGTGGTTTTAGATTTCAGTTTCCCTTCAAAAGCTTTATGGATTATATTTTATTTCTATAATTTTTGTTGCTAATGTAACACCTAATGGTCAGTAATCTTTTTCCTGGTTTTTGAAGTGGTGAAATGATGACAGATCTGTAATCTCCAGATCATCCAGAAAAGATATTATGAAATCATTCCAGTGTGATTACCTCACCAACAGCTTAAAAAGAACAGGTACAGTTTTCATTCCGTTATTTCTGGCATGGACCTTTGAATCATTTTAATGTTGTAGCATTCCATTCTGTTCCTACATTTTGCTCCAGTTCTCAGTAATGCATTGATCATTCCTTTGTTTTGCACTTTAGCAGTCTACTTCTTTTTGCATTCCCATGAGTTCAAGAAAGATATATAAAAAGTATGTATTTGTGTGTGTGTGTGTGTGTGTGTGTGTGTGTGTGCGCGCGCGCATGATTATGCATATATATTTGCAGGGGTTGGTTGACATTTTGCAAAGATGGCAAAAGATTCTCTTGTAGTGCACTTTTCGACATCTAATCCTTTGTAAAGTCTTAAAGAAGTGTTGGCTGAAGTCAGTTGCCATAGCACTTTGACTTTGCGTACTTCATTGGTTCCACTGCAGACGAGGTGATTGTATTTTGGAAATGCATTGTTTTATCCAGCTTCGAGCCAATCAGTTTTGCTTTCCTTTACAAACATGTTATGATTATTTGCGTTTTTGTTTTCCACATTAAATGTGTTGTAAAGTCTTATGTGTTATTGTACTTCACTCCCAGTTTGGGTGCATATTAGAGATCCTGCTGTTGTTTTGTGGTCTCCTGTCACCCTCCAAAGATAATCATCAATAAGATGAAAAGGAACAAGACGCAAAGACATTAAAAGGTGGAATGTTGTTGTGAGTGTGTATGGATGACATTCAGAAACTAAGCTCTGTCCATGCAGCACCTTTATAGCATAAAGGTTAGGGAAGCAGAAATGATATTCATTTCCACTTTATTGCCAACTTAAATAGCACTGCAAATATTGAATGGAATAAGCTATATATTTTGCTTGCATGTGATAGTCTAACATTGTGTCCTTATATTGGATGTAAGAAATGCTAATGTCATCACTTGCAATTAAAGTCCTTTTTCTAAGACAGATGCTGGTTGATCTGCTATATCATTACTTTGTTGGACTACCTAAGTTAAAGGAGCTGTTGTACCTAGAAGTAATATGACCTGTCTTTATGTAACCTGGGTCTATCAAAAGCTCTGCTGAAATAATGTTTATTGCACAGACCTACAAGAGTATGCAGTGTATACATTCGTAACTTATGACATGATTCTGCAAAATGTTGCATTATGCTATTACTGCTATATCAACTGCACTACATGTACTACAACTGCTACTACTATGAATCTAATATGTGGATACCACACCCCAAGAGGCTTTCATAATAAATATAATAATGCATTTATTTCTAATTCTTTCTGATAAATTTGAAAACCTAAACTGGGTCATAAACTTGTCTGTCGGCCCTCCAGTATATTTTAATGAGCCTGGGTCCCAAGGAGAACTGGAAACCATTTTTATCAGTACTTGGTAATTTTGGGGGAGATCACTGAGTACACATTGTCCCTTTCCAAGTTATGCAAGTAGTATTGTTGCTTTTAAGTGTTCCTCGTCAGTTACTAATTGGGAGTACGCAAATCAACCGGTCGCGCATTCAGGAAGCGACGAAACGGCAGCACAGACCCTCGTTTTACTCTCACGGACACAGCTTCCATGCTCTCCACCAAACCTCACATCACAGCAACTCTGATATCCCACTGAAATCCCGCTTTTCCAGTCAAGTCATTTTTAGCACATCATCGGGTCGTTTGTGTGGTCTCTGTTTAGCATTCCGATTTCCCGGCAACGCCTGAACGCGCAGTTACATTCATTCTAGCTAACGTTGGGTGAACCAGTCGTCCCCATAGGAGCAACCTTGCAGTTGATGACACATTTGTTGTCGAATTTCATTTGTACTGATCGAAAAACATATTTCGGGGAAAATGGTAATCACATTCAACAAGTTTTTAATAAATGCCGAGGCACCAAAAGTATGCATTGTACACGAACTAGCAGGTTAGCTTAGTTAGCTAGCTAACCGTACTTTAGCTAGGTTAGCTAGCAAGCTAACATAGCTAATGTCAGTAACGTCATACAGCGTGCTGTTCGTTAAACTGTTGTGAATGACATCACGTGACTAATTATTGCACAGTAATGTTAGATTCATTGTGTCGCATTATCATTCAGTGTAATGAGCATGTGCTAATGTCACTGACTTAGTTAACTTGGTGCTGGTCGCTGATTATCGACAGTAGCTAACGGAGATAGGTCTGGCTGACTTATAACGTAGCGCTGCTGTTTCCGCTGTGGTGGTATAGCCACGGCAAAACTCATAAAAGGGGGCTCAAAATCTAGAGTAACCATTGCTAAACTCTAACGTTACACTGTCACATCATGTGTAAATTCTCTCTCTGTCTCATACACACTTGCATCTTATGCTCAGATCCCAGAGTTATCCAACTCCACGGTGCAGATGAGAGATCCTCAAAGGGTAAAGGAGATCCTGCAGTCCATGCAGAAGGCCGGCTCCAACACCATACAGGTACACAACTCTTGCACAGTTTTGTGTACTTCGGTTTATAACATCTGCTTTGTTTTGGTAATATGTAATGTGTTTCTCTGGGTTTTCCCTCCACCTAGGTGATCTCAGACTTTGACATGACCCTAACAAGATTTGCACATAATGGGAAGCGGTGTCCTACCTGTCACAGTAAGTCCAGTTACAAGAAAGGCAGAGTTTGACATAAACTTACATTAAATGGATGGATTTTTTTCAACAGTAACCATGACACTTTGTGTTTGTGTGCTTTATTTGCAGACATTCTGGACAATAGCAAACTTATCAGTGATGAATGTAAAGAAAAGGTATTTATGGCTGAACAGAATAATAGCATAATAATAACAATAACATAGCATAATAACAACAATAGAGACCTACACAATTTCAGTAAATACAAAGTCAAGTCTTTTTATTTTATTACAAATCTAAGTAATTGTTCAGACAAATTATTACACCAACAGCATTCCACTTGATAATTATTAACAGTGTTGACTAAAGCAACTTTCCCTTTACTCTTTCAGTCTGACAGGAATCCCAATTTCTACTTCTGCTCTGTAATTCTGGACAAGAAAAATAAGTTATGACTGGTCTTTATTCAGGTGGTGATTACTTTTCAGCTGCGACCAGAAGCTCTATAACTCGCTCTGCCTGTCAGTCAGTCAGTCCACAAAAAATTTCCCCACCCTTTGGCAGCCATGGTTTTCACCATAGAAGGCTGAAATTAGGCATGGAGGTCAAGTGTGTGTGAAGGTGTGTGTTTGTGTCCATGACAGTTGGCTAAAAAGGGGCATGGCAATAGGAGTAGTGCATCGCAAAAAGATGTATAATTTCCAAGTCTGTGCAAGTCTGTAAAATGGATTCACTTGCACAAGATTTTGTGGAAAGGTTGTTCATGAGCCAAAGGACAGCTGATTAACTGCTCATGCTAATTGGTGATGGTTTGCCCTGCCCTTACAATGTAGCCATGTCCCCTTTCATAACTCATGAACCATTTTTTGTAGACACTTGTGGGAGGCATCATTGCACTCAGCGGAAAGTGCCTTTTTCAATGGTGTGAGTTAGTCCTGCCCCCAATACTAAAAGCTAGTTAGAGCTTTATGAGTATTCTCTTCCTCTTCTTCTTCCTCAGTTGAAAGACCTGCTCAACACGTACTACCCCATAGAGATCGACTCTTCGCGGTCAATAGAAGAGAAGCTGCCCCTCATGGTGGAGTGGTGGGTATCTAGTACAACTTTCAAACACACCACAGAAATATCACGTTAGCCTGATCTGGCTCTATTCCCTGTAAGGGGCTGTTACACTTACTCACCAAGAGTCTCTTCCATTAGCACATGACTCATGAGCAGACCTGCTTAGGCAAGTACAATTCCTTAATTGTGACTTCTCCGTGGGCTGTAACATTGTAATGCCATTAAAACAGACACATTTACGTTAATGTGTTGAACATGATGCTCCAGACATTGCTTTTACCAATTTGCAAAATTGATATTGTTTCCTGGGTCACCAATAGAAAGCTTCATGCTAGTATTAACACTGTACGGCCTTATTCCCGTGTACCAAAGACCCAACATGCAGTTGAAGTGTCCCAGCTTTTTAAAGGCTACACTCATGTGTTGCATTTTATATCTACCAAAGAAAAGAGTGAAAAGAGAGAAATGTTTTCTTGCTGCTGTGTAATTTAAAAGTCATAAAAACTGGTTTGTGAGTGTAGACATTTCTTTCTGTATAGTTTTATGTTTATGTCTGTGCTATCTTAAGTGAGTATCCTAAAGGTTTGGAGTTAAATGTGTCTGATTTACTGCTTAAACACTGAACTTCCACATCAGTCAGAGCAAAGTTTGGCCTGCAACTCAACCCCTGATCTCGACTGGGGCTGTTTTGCAGATTCGACTTACCCGAGTCAACAGTTTCAACTGACCTGGCATATTTCAGGGGTCACCAGCCCAGTGTGGAAGGGTATCACAGATCTCGGAACATCTCAGCTCATCTGTTCTTCTCTTCACCTACACATGACTATATAACGTCGCTTCTTCTGCATCTCTCAGGTGGACGAAAGCCCACGGTCTACTGGTGCAACAGAAGATCAGGAAAGACCTGCTAGCCGCAGTGGTGCGGGAATCTGATGCCATGCTGAGGTTAGAAAAATGGCTTTCTCTCAAGGTCAGAAAACTTTTATCCAAACCATGTTCTTGTTTTTGATAGTTACAATGACGTTTCAACAGGGATGGCTACCAGCTGTTCTTTGACCATCTGCATAAGCACAGCATCCCCCTCCTCATTTTCTCTGCTGGAATCGGAGATGTCCTAGAGGAGGTGATTCGCCAGGCTGGCGTCTTCCACCCCAATGTCAAAGTCTTCTCTAACTACATGGACTTTGATGAGACAGTGAGTAACGCCACCACAAGCTTAGGGTGTTATACAGCTTGAGATGATGTGCGAACATGGATCATATTTGGATGTGGAGCTAACCTATTCCTGACTCACTTGCACAGGGAGTGTTGAAGGCTTTCAAGGGAGAGCTGATCCACATCTACAATAAGAGAGAAGGTGCTCTGCTCAACACCGGCCACTTCCAGGAGCTGCGGACGCGGCCCAATGTGCTGCTGCTGGGAGACTCTCTGGGAGATCTGACCATGGCCGATGGGGTGCAGGACATGGAGAACATCCTTAAGATTGGCTTCCTCAATGACAAGGTAAAACACACACATTCATTCACCCATCATCATTGTAAAGGTGGGTGCAGCTCTTGCAGTAGAACAGATTAAGTGAATACACACATTTTCATGATCAAAGTGACAACAGCAACATGTTCACATAGTATTTATATAGTCATTCAATAGCATCTCTGATGATGAAAATACACAGGCCATGCCCCCAGTACAAGAAAATCTTAGGGGTTGCACTGAAAGGGCTATTGGGCCAATTAAGGCCTAAGTTTTTGAATTTATTTAATAATTTATTAGTTTACATTTTATTATAGTCAAATCATCGTATTGAACATCCTAATGTGAGGAAATTCTGAGCCGGGTACAGCCCAAGTCAGAGTTCTAAAAGATGTTGGATTTTGTTTTTCATTGTGCAAATGAGAAATGATTGTTTTTGCACCGACATATACTCCAATACTGCTGTTTTTCTGGCTTTAAGAAGGGCGTTAAAGAGGTCTTGAATTTAAGTTGCAGGGCTTTTTTTTAACCCCAAAATAGGCCTTCAAAGTAAATGATTTCTGGGTGATGTTGTGTCTGTCCTGCTCTGCCACCTTTTCCAGTTTTCATGAGTTTGTATCCCTAGGATGTTTACTTTTGCTTAAGGAGAGCTACAACTGGAAAATGGTACACATCCCCAGGTTGCACTATGCAGAGCTGTTATGTTCTTACATTTTTTCTGTCTGCTGTTTTTTCCATCATGTGTGGTTTACCTCAGGTGGAGGAGAGGAAGCAGTCCTACCTTAACTCATATGACATTGTGCTGCTGAAGGACGAGACCCTGGACGTCCCTAATGCCATACTGCTTTACCTCACCGGCAATAATAAGTGAACTGCTTTCTCTGGTCAGTTAGTACTGGACAATCCAGTGCCACATAGAGGGCATGTCATCTGCTGAGGAAGTCCCTGTCCAGAAAATGCAAGTAGACAGACTAATTTCAACCAACTAAGAATGTCTGTTTGTTTTTTTTTAAATATATTTTTCATTTTACTAAAAGCTACACAATTGTGTGAATGTCTCTGGGCAGGTCAGAAGGTTTTTTATTTTTATTTTCCTGACTATGCTGAAATCTCACCTTCATCACATCACCCCTCTAGTCTTTGGCCTTCCACTCATGTTCATAGTCAAGCTGGTTTCGTTTCAGCTCAAGTTGGCCAGTGAACATTGTATAGTACCTACTCGACCATACATATGTGGAGGAAGCCAACGGTTATTGATGATATGCACAGTTTACCTGATGTGCACAATGTAGTGTAATGAATGCATGCGGTTACGGGTGTTTGGATTTGGTTTCTGTATTATTCTGGATCAAGGCTGGTTGTTTTGCCAGGCAGAGGTTATTGTCTTGTATTAGGATTCTTATATTTGACTTAAAGGATAAAGGGAAAAGAAATCACATAGAATAAAGGGCAACACTCTTGTAATTTATATTGAAATGTCATTTTAAAAATGTAAGTGCTCTTGGACAGCTCGATTTAACCCATTAACTAAAGTTAATTGTGTCAGATTTTTCTCTGTCAGTATTGCAATATCAAGTCATCTAATTATTCAGATTATTTGCCCATATGATTCTACAGTATATGGATGTGTTTTTTTTCTATGTAAACAGTTAACTCCTGTACCACAGTGCAGCCAAGTGGTCAACTGAGACAACTGCAATTGATTTAATGGAAAAAGCAAACAGCAGTCCTGGAATGAATGAGGTCCCTGAGGCAATTTACTAATCCAACACAACTCAAATGATTCATCACAGTGGACTTCAAATTTTACTGTGTCATGACTTCTTGAGGGTTTACACCCATTTCATCACTTTATCATCCACTCCATCCCATTTTATCTCAGAACAGTGTTGAGCTGTCAATAGGACAAACAGCATTAATCGATTAATTTACAGTTCTACATGAACTTCCTTAAGTGTAGCTGTTTTAACTATTTGGTTTTCAAGAGAAACAATTCAAAGATCTCCTGTCGTAACACTGTAAAACTTGGAAACTTGAGTATTCAGTGTATTGTTTAGAAAATGATGACATGCATCTCATTTCTTGGTGGACAATGTGGTTGCCACGCACAGTGATTCTTCCATTTTGTGTTCTCTTCAACTGTCCTAGAGGTCATCTCTTAACATGTTCCAACTTGTCTGAAATAAAATATGACTCCATCTGTTTCTGATCTTTTCTTATGCAAAACAGGCCACTAACTTACAATAGACTACTAATTTTCAGCTATAGATCTACATTGACGATGTGGTGGGAAAAAAATATTTTTCATTTTATTATAAAGGTTTATTTCGACATATGAGCCACAACACATAAATTTTTTAATAGAATTTCTGTAAAACAGTTTATGTTATTGCACAACATAGCCACTCTAACATATACAACCAGTGGTGTTTACATGTTTTAATCTGGGGGAGAGGTCTAAGACAGTGTTCACTGTACATACATAGCTCCATGGTCCATCAGCCATTTTAAATAAATTGGCTAGATGTTCTGAGAAGATGGGCCCAGCCCATAGTTAAGGTAGTTCAATGTAAACGGCTGAAGAAAATGTCTCTTCACCACAGAAGACCACATTCTCTCTACTGACCATTTTTATGTCTTTCACATTTTCAAATACCTCTAGCCTCAAGCGTAGTACATACTGACAACCCATGAATACTGACTGCATAAATGTTGTCCTGTGCTGTCATGGTTGAGACTGTATGGACTGTGTTTTATTGACCATTTTGCTGCAATAGTTGTGAGATAGTTTGCACTATTAACATATTTTAACAGAATGTAGTAAAATAAACTGTCCAATTCTCCTCAGTGAAGGCACAACGCTCTAGGGCTGTCCAACTGGATCCAAGTTAAGCATCTGAGATATTTTCCAACCATCAACCACAGCCTTGGCATGCTGGTCTTCATCTGCTCTTGAACATTCGCCGCCTTCACAACTCGTCTCGTCTTGTGTTATTTGAGTCCTCATTCACCTCCACTTCATCTGGTACAATCTTTCCGTCGCTGTTGTGATCCTGAGTGTTGAACATGTCCTTAATGATTATGTCAACATCTATCCCTGGCCGAAGGCGACCTTTGCCCTCTTTAACCTGGAGCATGATGAAGGCTGAAAACTGGAGACGACATGAGATGCAGTAGAATTGTTAAATAGCATCATTGCTGCTCAAACCTAAAACACTGCTTTGACTTATACATTTAGAGGGCAAATGCCAGTTTGGCCAGACATTACTAGACTTGGATTGGCAAGACTTGTCTGCTTACCTCCTCCAGAGGAACTTCTTTGTCACCGTTGAGGTCCATGGCAGGAAAGAGGGGATCTGGGCCGTCCCCCAGCCACACAAACATGTAACCCTCAGGCACGCCCTTCTTCAGCTCCAGCAGCTCCAGCTCAAAGAACAGCACAGCACTGCTAGGAACGCCGCTGGCTGCAGACAACATGAGGAACACGGAAAGCATGAGAAAGGGGAAGGAAAGAGAGACTGAGCGTGCAGCTCACATGTAATGTGATCTGAGCAGATGTGTAGACTGACCTCCGCCTTCTCCATGACCCCAGTGAGGTGGGACAATCACCTCCCTCCTCTCGCCCACACACATGCCCCTCAAGCCGTCATCCAGACCCTGGATGACCTTGTTTGCTCCAAGTGTTGTGATGGGAGGTGAGTCATAATGGTCTCTAGAGAGGGGCAGGGGTAGCTTAAAGTTATGTTGTGCTATTTGTATAATTCCCTACTAATTTTACTATAGTATTACATAGTTATTTTTTTGTAAGGGAAACAAGCAGACTCACATTTAGGTTCTTGGGGTTACAGTATAATTTGCTATTGCAGAGAACTTCCATTAACCATGCATGTGTAAATGCAGCTGTCATGGATACGGTGTTGTATGTGGCTGCAGTTTCAGGCCTAATCAAATCTGTCAGACAATGAGCCAGCAGTGATTACATGCATGAACCGGGAAGAGCGCTCACGAGGAGTACAGCAGGGTGCCGTCCATCATGGAACAGTTATAACGGTACTGAATCAAATCGTCAGCTTCACTGGTCATGTTGCATTCCTGAGGCTTGTAGGTGACCTTGATCGTGACTGGATCGTCAGGGTTGTGGAAGTCTATGACGTGGATGTCAAAGATCAGCACAGCGGAGCCAGGAATGAGGTCTCCTACATGGAGAGAGAAAATACTAATTTAAGCACAGTAGTAGAGTTACTTCCACAAACAAGCTTAGTCTTTGTCTACTCGTAAACCCCCTAAACCCATGTTTCAGACTCACCCACTCCATTTTCCCCATACGCCATGTGAGGGGGCACAGTGATCCTCCTCTTCTCCCCCATGCACAGCCCCTGCAGGGCTTTGTCCATCCCTATGATTACATAGCCCTTACCAATGTACGTGTTGTACGTACTGTTTCGCTGGTAGCTGCAAAGGAAAGACAGAGATTTATGGGCTCAAATTATTGCCAAAAATAGTCTGTTTGTACATACAGGAGCAATTCATGCTTGTAAGTTAGGGTTAGTTCTTATATTTTGAACAAATTTTGTGCTTGTAAATGAATATTTGAAAAAAAATACTCTCTGTAAGTTGATATCAACTCGTCTGTATATTATCTACATGATGCACAAGTTCTACAACCACAAACCACTTTTTACAGACAACTTTTGGCAGTTCACTTCCGAATGGAGAGGCAACCACAGCCCAGGATTTAATGGTATTTTCAGCTATCCAAACAAGTTTTACAGACCTGGGTTTCTATGTTGGAGAAAAAGACAATAAAATTGACCTAGATGATCCAATTCCAATTATATAATAATCAGTGAAATCCATAACGATTCTAATCCCAAAGCCATTGGACAAGGCAGGGCCAAAGGATAGCCGTGTTGGTCCGTCCATCTGTCTGTCTGTCCCTTCAACACATTACTCCAGAGTAACATTTCTCAAAATCTATTGGGCTGATTGCAATGAAATTTGGTGAGCACATCCATGATCCCCAGAGGATGAACCCTGATGATTTTGGTGACCTCATAGCATTTCATGTAGCACCACCCTCAGGCCAAAATGTCCAATTTCACACACAATATCTCTAAATCTAATTAGCGGGTTGGCATAACTGGTGAATGCATTCATACTTCCCAAACAAAGATTCCTCTTGATTTTGAAGACTCTGTGACCTTTCCTGCAGCACTACTCTTAGGCCAAAATATTAAATTTGATATCAGAGAAAATCTATTGGGCAGATTTCCATGATATCAGAAAGCACATTTATGTAACATTTATTCTTCGAGTACAAATTTTGTTCACAGGCTGTACAAGTACAGGCACTAACCCTGATATACAAGCACAAGTTGCTATGTACAGACACAAAATACTGCAATAATTTGACCCTGTAGGGATCTGCAGTCGTGGATTAGGTTATACAAACTTTATACACAGTTTCTTATGCTGCTCTGAGAGCAGAAAACTGCAGGTTTACCTCGAGTCAAAGGCCGTGCCATCCTGGAAAGTACCATTGTAGTGGTACCGGATGTAGTCTCCTACTACTGTCCTGCGGGTGCAGTCCTCGGGCACCTCCTTCACCTCCACAATAAGATCGTCTTTAGGGTTGAACAAATCGACCATCAGCACCTCGAACACCAGTGTAGCCTGAGGAGGGATCTTGGTGCCTGTTGGGATGGCAGTCAGTGTGTGTTGGATATGACAATTATCCAGAAACAATAACGAGCCAAAAGCCAAATGTCAGTAAAGTTTTGAAAGAATCAATAAGGGTCACCAGCTACAATGGCAG
>OMKZ01000829.1:12947-27634 GCA_900302535.1 Neoniphon sammara
TGTTTGTGTGTGTGTGTGTGTGTGTATGTGTGGTAATCAAAGGTAAATATCACTGCAAAACTATAGAAATATGACAGTGATTCATCATCTCAAAATGCCGTGAGGTCAATATAAACTCACAGTGGAAAACAAAAAGATAGCTGGACCTCATGCCTCATTTAGGTTTTCAGGCTGAGATAATTACATTGTTACACAGATAGAGAGCCAGCTGTGCGCTCGACACGTCTGCGATTAAGAACCAACTTGGCTGCAACAAATGGTCTGCAAGCATGAATTCAGTTAAGTAGCAATATTAATTTATATCTCCAACGGAAACACTGTAACATGTCTCTGACATTTACAGGGTGACTAGATCTTACAGCGAACAGTAACATGCGGGAAAATCTTATGGATCAAATTTCAAACATTAGCTACACGAAAATATGTAATAGATATGAGCTGTCTGTGAAAGCAGCACCTTCTGATTTTGGTTAACAACTTTACCTGGAGTCAAACTTCTTCCCATCTGCATAGAAAGTGCCATTAAAGTGATAACGGACAAAATCTTCGGTTTCCACTTCCCGAGGACACACTCTCGGTATGTCGTACCGATCGATAACAACATCCACTAACGGGCCGGGGCTGCACATCACAACAACCACATGAGGCCACAGTAAAAGAAAAGATATTGTCCACTCGATCTGCAACATGACAGCGACTGCAGAAAGTAGTGCCACCGGAGGAGAGCAGAGACACAGCTCTGCCAGCCAAGTGATGCGTCAACGGAAGGGAAAACACACCGTATAAAGCATACAAAGTTGCATACAAAGCATTGCCTACTTGCTGCGAATGTACCGAGCAGTGTCAAGTAGCAGGCTAAAATATGACTTCCGGTTTTACATTTCAAAGAAAAACTAAATGTGTTTTTGTTGCTTTGTACACCGCAGTCGCATTAGAGATTATCTGTCCAACTGACACATTGGAGGTCAGTTGGTGGACTGATAATGCTAATAATGGTTTAATTTAAAATCAGCTGGGCAAATGGAAACATCTGAAAAACTGGCTGCAACTTCAAATTTTGGTGAAGTAGGCCTGAACTAACTAACAAATAAAATAATTGAGAAGAGGAGAGCTTAAGATATGTAAGATAAAGAAGCAGATGTTTTTTGTTGACTAGCTATGCAAGGTAACAAGCAATGCAATATACCTTTAATAACAGGGAAATTTTGACAAAAAAAAGAACATGATCAGTTATTGAATAACCAATAAACAAGATGATCAGTTTTCTCCACTGTTGTTGGCAACATAAGAGCATATAACTACTTTTATTCTGATGGCAAAGTCGGTCTATTTTCCGGTCAGGTCCTATCTCTCTCTGGATGGCTTGACACATCTGGCAGGCCCTGTACTTCGATGAGGAGGAGCAGGAGGAGCTAGAGGCCCCCTGGCCCCCACCCACCTTTTGATGGATTCTGCAAACGTGTAATGCCTGGCTTGGCCTCATGATTTCATACATGGATGTAGTGGACCTAAAATTATAAAGGAGCTAGCCCATGACCTAAATTTATCCTTAAGCGACATTCCAAAGTTATAGCAAGCCTATTCACTGCCAGTACATTCTGCTATGCTAAAGCTTAAATAATTTAGACACAGGACTGCTTCTGTCCATGTCTGCCTTTGACAAAAAATGCTCAATCCTGCAGTCTCTGGGTCGTAATACCCAATATTAGGAACACAACGGCACAATGAGTCATCATAGAGCTCTGGTATTGCAGTTACCCTCATACATGAAGCTGGGCCGACAATGATTTGTCAGCCACATAGATCTAATACTAGCCATTCCATGTCTCAGCATGTCAGTTTTGTGTGGAATGCATGAAGAAATTTATAACCAAGGGCTGAAAATTCCAGAGGCCTGGGCTTCAGCAGTTCTCCCAAATGACCCAACTAAAGCAACCTAGTTTGTAACACCGATGCCCTAAAAAGTAAATCTGTATTTATTTCTTCATAATGAATAATTGAAGTCTGCCTCCTACAATTTAAAAACTGATAAAGGGTACCAAAGTAGTTAAGAACTAATACTGGCAATAATAACTGAAATGTGAAATTGTGGATCCTTAGTGTTACGACTTCTGGGTGTTACGACCCAGGGAGACATGGAGGCAAAAATGATCCTCCTGCTGATGCCCAGCTGCAGACCAAACTCATACTGTGCTGTGTGCATCAAGCTGGTGAGAGTTCGCTACAATAACACCGGAAGTGGGGTGATTTTACCTTCACAGTAAATGAGCAAAATTTACAGCTTCTCTTACCAAAAACTGAACTGAAAGTGCTTTGCCGCTTTAGATTACATTGGTCAGCAGTGAACATTTAAGCCCACATGAATGTTTTCATCCTCCTTGCCTTGTTTCACACCATTAACTGTATAATTTCTTTTGGTTTGAATATGGGCCATATTGTTACCAAAATACCAATAAAGTGATTCTCAAAATATATTTTTACATTGAGCTGCTTAGATTCACCTGGAAGATGATGTACCTGTGAACTCCAACAAGAAATTAACAAAAGTATCAAATTCACAGTAAAAGTGGACATTTTGATGACTGAAAACTAAATCCAGCTATGCTGTATTAATCAGGAGATTAACTAAAAATAATAATAATAATAATACTGACTGTTTCTTGACTGACTGTTTAGTTTCTGTAAAATGTAAATGGAAACTGTTACAAAATAACTACTTTGGTAGGATCTAAGACTTGGTCAATCTAACATTGCCTTCTATTTTATTCCTGTAATTTTTATATGGGTCTGCACTAGATTAAATTCAAGTGGGCTGGTCTGAATATTGCTTTTCTTCCCCCTTGAAAGGTAGGTATAAAACTCACCATAATTTTTAAAGAACTTTTTCAAACATTTCAAACATGGAGCACCACTCCATAGCATTTCTGAGTGAGTGCACTGTGAGAGATTATCTTAATTGTGTTCAGATGGCCAAGAGACATTAAAAATGGGAGAGAGGAATGTAACAGCCACAGAAGGAGGGTCTAGGCTGAATTCAGACTGAATGGATTGCATTTTCATGGTACTTACCTTTGCCAAGTGAGCCACCAGGACAGAAAAGATTGTGTCTTTAGCATATATTTCTCAGTCTGTGCACACCACTGGTTAAAATGTGACTGTATTTAATTGCCTTTCCTCATCTATTTTCAGTAAGCCATGGTCTATTTATATGTAGACTTTTTAGGCAATTATAAACCTGTGAAAAGGACACTTTTAAAAAACGGAATTGTTTTGAACTGAATTGTATTCTGGTTTCAAGAGTTTTATAAAAGTCATCGAGACTTTTACTTTTAAAGCTTTGACCGGACGTCCAATTTTCACTCCGCCTGCCTTGACGCTGCTAGCATAGCCTACGTGCAGGCAGACATGACCATTCCCAGATGGTGAAGAAGAAAAGCCTCCCAGCCCATTCAAAACAACACTAGACCCTCAGGGGAACCGGCGAAGTAATAATGCTGCTCAGAAGCTTGTGTTTAGTTCTTCTCATCCCGGCCCTGGTCGAGGGTCAATATGAAGAGTACAGCTTTAAAAGTTTCCCCCCGAACGACATCATGCCGCTGGACTCTGCGTACGGTCACGCACTGGAGCAGTACGGGGCGCAGAACTGGGCAGAGAGCATCAAGTACTTGGAGCTCAGCCTGCGGCTCCACCGGCTGCTGCGGGACAGCGAGGCTTTCTGCAGCCGCAACTGCAGCTCCGTCAGTCGGGACAACGACACGTTATTCCCCGACAGCAGCCTCCGCATCGTGCGGCACTTCCTACTGCGGGCGTCGTGCCTTAAAAAGTGCAAAGCGAACTTCCCGGTGTTCAACATCTCATACCCACGGAGGGACTTACTGGAAGATTTCGAGAAGAGGGTGCCGTATCGGTACATTCAATATGCGTACTACCAGGTGAGATCAAAAGGCTTTGTGTGAGTGTGTGCGTGTTTGCTGCCCTGTACTGGCTTCCAAGATTGGATATTATGAAAGACGACAGTATTTAATAGCACCAAAGTCAAAAATAATACCACAAACAATGCCATATAACGCAATAAGGCGATCGCTGAGTGTTACAGATAGAGCCATAGTGGATATTATTGTGGTAATACAGTGATATAGCATATAAGTGCAATAAAGTAAGGTCACTATAAACTTATGTTTGAGAAAACAAACAATACGCCCCGTAGGAATTTTATAGTGATTTCTACATCCATAGACTGTTTTGGGAGACTATGGAGCTATAAATGAGGCGTTGAGTCACCAGCTGTGCGCAATAGACGCAATTCATCAATATGAAGTGTGTAGACTCTACAGTCGGTTCCCCGAGGCGGATTCGCTCGGCTTGCTTGGCTCAGAGAGAGACGATTTTGTCTCAAGTAGATGTAAAGTGTATTTCCCTGCTACCTTCCTCAGCCCTCCTGTCGTCAAAGCAGCCTGCAGCTCAGCAGTTGAGTATGTGCCACGTCTCTTCCAGTGTTTCCCCTATAAAACAATCCCCTCATTCTCCTCTGTCAGACACAGGGCTGTGCAGGGTGAAGAAGTTCCTTGGAACAACAAATGGAGACTTAAAAGTGACATATTAAAGGGGAATGCCATAAATATTAAGAATTCACATAAGTTATTTTTGTGCTCCATAACACTTCAGTTTGTAAAGTTGCATCACTCTTTCCCAAAGCTAGAGATCAAAGAAAGAGAGAGAGAGAGAGAGAGCGAGCGAGCGCAATCTGTGTGATTGACTGATTGATTAGAATCAGCTGCTATTCCATAGGCAATGAATGGAGCTCTGACTTTGCAGAGCCATATGATGCTTAGTTGAGTTGTCACGCCAAAATAATTCTACTCTAGCACTAGCAGGTATGAACCAGAAATTTGAACCTCATTTGGGGTACAGGAATGCACACAAAACTCTTGTAAGTCAAGGAAGCCCCAGATTTTTCATCCACGAGGTTTATGTGGGTTGACCTTATTCTTCAAACTTTTATATGAACATTAAGGTGCACTTTATAATTGTGGACCGAACTATAACAACACGCTTGCTATTCACTATACTATACTTTTCTATTCATCAGCTCCAAAAGAAAGCCTCTGTTCTGTCCCCAGTGATCCACATCTGTTAGTGGTTGTTTTTAGCTAAGGGGTCAGAGGTCATGTTATCCAAGGAGCAGTTATAATAGGGATAGCTGTTAGGAAAAGCCATTTGTTTTAGTGACCAGACTGGCATTCTATAGTTTATAATCCCTCAGAATACATTAAAATAAAGTTTCTCCCGGCCCTTATCTCACACAAAGACTAGAACCTCTGACAGTGACGTTATCATTTTACCTCAGCTTAACCACCTGGAGAAGGCTGTGGCAGCAGCCCACACCTTCCTACAGAAGAACCCAGATGATCCCTACTTAACCAAGAACATGAACTACTACAAGACCCTGTTTGACGTGGAGGAATATCTCATTAACCACGAGGAGCAGCCGTACGAGGTTTGTAACTATGCCTTACTGTCAGTTCTCCAGTGCACCAATTCCATACGCACATCACACACCATTCAAACTTTACTTTTTGTGATCTTGCACCTAGCCAAACATCAGACTGTTCCCTTTCTTGTCCCTCTGTTGCTCAGAGTGTGTTCCTGAAGGCTGTGAAGCTCTACAACAGCGGAGACTTCAGCGGCAGCACGCGCAACATGGAGCAGGCTGTCACCGAGTACTTCAACATATACGACCTCTGCTCGGCGGGCTGCGAGGGCTCGTACGAGATCACCGAGTTCAAAGACTTCTACCCGACCCTGGCAGGTGAGAGAAGAACATTCAGCTCAAGTGCTTCATCACGCAAAGTTGGAACAGCATAAATTCGTGCTATTAGTGCTTCTTGTCTCATTTTCTCTCTCCTGCTTCCTTCAGATCTGTACATCGAGGCGCTGAAATGTAAGGTGAAATGCGAGGACAACCTGATGCCCAACGTTGGAGGTTTCTTTGTGGAGAAGTTCGTTGCCACCATGTACCACTACCTCCAGTTTGCTTATTATAAAAGTAAGGGCTGTGATGATGCCTGTTGATGGGATATCGACAGCATGTTGCATTATCGTAACAGGTGTACTAATTTTTGTTTCCCTTTACAGTGAATGATGTAAGGAACGCGGCTCCATGTGCAGCCAGTTACATGCTGTTTGACCCCGACGACCAGGTGATGAAGCAAAACGTAGCATACTATCACTTTTATAAGGAGCAGTGGGGACTTGAAGAAAGGCACTTCCAGCCTCGGCCCGTGAGTCAAACAGCAAACCAATCACTTTTCACCTTAGCTTTACTATAAAGTACTATAAAGGGATACTTCACCCCAAAACTGCATATTTTGTATGATTTACTAACCTCAATTTGTCTTGAGCATCCAAAGGAAGAAGTTCTAATCACATGCCTTACAGAGAAATTAAGTTTTTGACCATAATTACACTGGTTTGGGATGTGCAGAAAATACACATGGAAAGTCAAGACGTGGATTAACACTACACAAAGAGTTTGAGAATTTGATAAGGATGTTCTCATATCTTTTCAAAGTCGCCTTTCAACTCCATTCTGACAGAGGTGGCTACAGCTTTTGTTTACGTTTGTTCTCCATGAAGCATGTGATTAAAAGGTTATTGGACATTCAAGACAACTTGGGGTAAGTCATAATTTTTGGGTGAAGTATTCCCTTACGGTCGAACCGAACATGACTCCAATGTATTTTTTAATCCTCTGAGCTGATGTCGCTCAGATTGCTGGGAACAAGTGGAATGCAGTAGCAAATCTCACACTGGTTATTTTAAACAAAAGCAAGAAAATTGACACATAATGTGGTTTTAGTGTGAACACTAACACAATCTCAGGGTGGTAATTACAATCCCATATACTTGTGAATAGATGTACTTGTTTTTTTCCCCATCCTTTGCTTACAGTTTGCCAGTGTAGTTTTGGCAGTAGCTGCAGTATGCCAGTTTTGCATTTTATTGGACAAAACCAAGACGCTCTTGCCTATTGCCTATTTCAAATGAAGTTTGTGTTTCTGTAAATACTTGAAAGTTTCCTAAATGAAGGGCAAAAGAGCAGTAAACACAAAGAAAACAGGGCAAATTTTTTGCTTAGCAGAGTATCATAAAACAGCTTGATGCAACGCTGTTCCCGCTTGCTGCTGAGGTTAACACAAGAGCTGCTTTGTTTTTCAGGAGGCTCTGAGGTACTATAACCAGACGACCAAACAGAAAGAGATGCTGGAGTTTGCACTGAACTACCTACAAACAGATGATGAGGTGAGTTTCTTTTGATTGAGCGAGGCAGAGATGGCAGCAAAGTAGAGCAAACATTGTTCTTGGGAGACATAGTAACCTTCAGTCAGTGGACCTGGGTTCAAGACCTTGTGTTGGCAAGCATCCACCCTGCTATAGTGTCCTTGAGCAAGAGTCAGACAGTGATGTTGTTCTGTTGCTGATCCTGACCTCTGACCACCTAGCCAAGAAAAATTCCTCTGTATGTTCAATAAATTGTCACGTTTGTCTTACTCAGGGGTGTAAATAACTACATAAACTCATGTTACTGTTGCTTTTTTGTGTACTTGTACACAAGATACATTAGCTTAGCTACATTTTAAATTACATTCATTACAGAGTACAAATTTTGAAGGCTCTATAAACATCAGAAACTGGACCATCATTAATTCACAAAGTGTGGAGTGATTCTCAGTGAACGGTCAGTCAGAAGAGATGAAAAGAGGCATTTGTCTTCACTTTGTGGTGCACTTTTATTTGTAATTTCCAAATGTACTAGCACAAGAGGCTAGTTTGAATTTTGTACTCTCTTCCTTTAGAATTGCATGCAAGACTGCATCTAACAAAGTTGCTGTTTCTAAAAAGTAACTTGGTCTGAGCAGCACATTTCAAAATGAGCTACCTCTTACTTTCACTGGAGATTTTACAGTAGAATTTCTACGTAAAAAATACTCCAACATTTGGGGCAAAATACCCCCTTTCTGACCCAGACTGAGACAATTGATGTTTGATACCATTTTCACCTCTGTACGCCCACTGGCTGCGGTTCCGATGGTTATTTCGTATTAGCTTAGCATAAAGACTTGACGTCTACAGGAGTCAGTAGCCTAGCCCTGTCAAAGTGGAAAAAAATAGACCTTAAAGCAACTCTGAAGCTGTCTTATTTACACAATGTATCTTGGTAATGAAATACAGGTCTCATATTTTTTAAAAACGAAAGTCGCTTTTGGAGAAGTGGTAACCGTTGAATATCCTGAAATGATCCTTTTATTCCAAGACGTGTATTTTAAATGCATATAAAACACTGTAAATAAGACAGCTTGCTGTATGGTTTATTTTTTCACTTTGACGGAGCTAGGCCACTGATCCCTGTAGACTTCATGTCTCTATGGTCTCTATGGTTACATAGAGACCAAACCAGTGGACGCACAAAGGTGAAAATGGTATCCAACACTTCTCTCACTCTGGGTAACTTAAGTCGGATAAGGGTACTTGGCTCAAAACAGAGTATTCCTTTAAGCAAAATATCAAAATATGCTTCTACTTTATCAATAGCAGTCTTTCCACCACTGATCTTACTGTTTATTTTTTGGGCAACAACAAATTCTGGACGGATTAACTTGGTTCAACATAACACGTCCAGCCGTCTTGGTTTTACGCACACAGCAATTTCAGACATGTTTGTTCCCTTCTTTTAGTTTGTGGTAGTAAACGTAAAACCTTTTGCTTCGTGCACTTACTTTGGAGGACTACAACCTGAGTGCAGACTGGTTTCCAGAGTGAGCTGAGATTGTTGAAGGTGAGCGTATTAAACGGCTCAGGGGGTGAAAAGGAGAGAAACGGTCGGATGCGGAGGGGGGGCTGTGTTTTCCGCCAGTAGAGTGTGGTATGTGTCTCGGAGGTGTTGGCCACTGAAGCTGCGCCACATGCGTTTAACTCAGGTCAGTCCCTCCCAGTTCAACACACTGCTAGACCTGAGAGGGGGAGGAAGACTGTGAGACAGTTTGGGTGAATTACAGGGTGCTCAAGTGAGAGATTTACAGACACAAAAAGGAAAAAGTGACACAAGTGCCAGATGCAGTAAAAGTAAGAAAGAAAGAAATGCTTAGGTGTTTACAAAGTACCAAATGTGACTGTGCACCAGACAGATGTGTGTTTCCGCTGACAACACTGAGTGTTTTTTGTCCACTGTTAGGATGTGGTGAGTCCAGAAGAAGTTGGTACCTCTCACTCAGAGCCTCCTGATGCAGAGTTTGAGGGCATTGGAGACTATGAGGAGTCCTTCATGGCTGATTGGTGGCAGGAGCCCAAAACCAAGTGGGACACCGGAGAGGCCGCCGAATGACGTCTGTCCTCTTCCCTGAACACTTCTTCATCCAGCTCTCATGAAAACACACCAAAGAATGTAGGTCAGCCTACAGAGACGGACCCTATGCATTCACAAAAGCATTCCTCAGAAGAAATTAAACATACACACACACACACACACACACACACACACACACAGTCGTGTGCTGGTAGCCCAGAAGAAAAACAGGATTTCATTTATTGACTTTTATTGTTGATCAAGCCCACAGATCAACATATTCCGTCTCTGCTGTCATCAGCCTTTTAAAAATGTTATTTTTATAATCCACAGCTGGCTTTATGCCTCTGCTCCATTTCTGACTAAGGTATGACCTTTTGAGTGACTGTTAGTGTTTTTTTTTTTTTTTTAATTTAATAAAAGCTGAATGCCTCTGTGCCTTGGTATTAGGAATGTGATATGTGCCTTGTCTTATACTGAATGATGTTACTGAACTGGGCAGAAAAACATCCAAATAATGTGTCTGTCAACTGCAAATAATTTGTTTATAATTAAAGTAACATATTCTTTTAATATACATTCGTGTCTCCCTCACTTAATATGCCATAAGATTTAAAGGTTTAGGAAAGAAGTACCTAATAACCAAAACGATCGTAGTACCTCTGCAGCTATATCATCCAAGGAAACCAAGAAGTAGATAGTGATGCGATTCTGTCCTTAACTACTGTTTGTGCCACTGTAATTTCACCCACTGCATTTTATGGTAAGGCAAATACAATATTTAAAGACACTGGTTTTAGATGTAGAAAACAAAGGCACAACACTTTCACATCTAGCCATCTATTAAAGCAGTGAATCAACAACACAGTAAGGAGCCGAGACATGAGTAGGAGGTGTGGTTTCATTTTTTTGTATTTTATTTTCCCTTCATTTCAATTCATCTACAGGGCTCAGCTCATTTCTCTCTTCTCATCTCAATTCAAAAAGATAGTGTCTAAAAATACGGGGTAAGATGCATGTCTTTATCTTTGCTTTCCTATACTTCAAAATGACCATCAAACAGATTGTATTTGATACCAACTCTGTACATATTGTAATAATAACAATAGTGCATCAGCCATAGTGCAAAGCTCAACAGAATCAAACTAACCGCATCCACGCATATCAGACAAGCTGCCTCCTCAACCCCAAACTAGATCTCTTTAATCTCATTTACAGTGGGGAACTGGGGGATCATTACAAAGTCCCTGGGCCGAGGCGCCAACCCAGGGCTGAAGGGCTATTAACAAATGTACAAAAAATTCATGACATTTCAGTGACAGTTGGAATGATAGAGCAATGGCTAGATGGCCAGCTCAGCCGTTGTGCCACATTGATAGATGAATGGATAGTATAGACTACAGGAGAGATTTGCAGATGCAAGTCATGTCAAGAGACGGATAGCTATATCTTTGCTGCAACGGATAAAACTCATTATTTAACAGCTTTTAAATTAATTTTCATACAGTGTATTTAACATTCAGTATATATTGCACATATTTACAAATAGGTGTGCATACAGTTGGCTAGTGCTCGTTTTATGTTGATACATGACATTATAAACCATTTAATTCTTTTATTGATGTGCTGCCTTTGTGGTGCCATGGCTGCAGAGCACAACAGGTCATAGAAAGAGATGATATTCTAGAGGTAAAAACCTGTCTATCTACATGTGATAGCAGGAGTGTCAAGGTGTATGAGGACACAACTGCCCCTAATACTAGTGTAAACACTCATACATTCTCTCTCCTTTCTTTAAAAATCTAGTACACCCATACATTCACTCGTGAGGAAACACACATATTAAACCTCCTTAGCATACAAACTTTGGGCCTCAAGAAGGTAGTGAGCACACATACAGACAGATTTTTTGTTAACACTAGAGGTGGAATGTATGTCGGTAGATCTGTGGTTGAAAACACTAAGTTACGGTCTCTGCTGCTTCAAAGTTCAGTTGATTTAAAATGATCCCAAAACCATTAACACCTACCTTCCCTTTTGTACCTGAAAACTTGTGTAGGGGGGCAGATAGGATGCCTCAAGTTAAAATAACAATAAACAAGAAACATAAACTCAGTTATCAGTCTGGGCTCTAGCTCATGGTCTACCGGTTTTTCGAATCATATTCTTATATGATCATTAGTCCTTCCTCAGTCCCTCGTGGGAAACTTGCCACCAAAAGTCCAATGCAGGAATTCTCTTCCATTTATCCTTGTTTCCATGACGCTGTTTATTAAAAATGTATGGGCAGATCATTGTCAATTTTGTGATGCACCAAGTCAAGGCCTGGCCTTGGAGGGCTCTGCCTCAGGTCCTTCCCCTTTGAGACAAAAGGAAATTCTTCAGTTCCTATTACAGTATTTCAGCATTTCAGTAGTTTATTAGATGGCCAGTCTGTGCTAGTCCACCTTTTCTCTGTGGACTCAATCGGTGGCCAGATAGTTTGTATACAGGCAGGCAGGCAGGCATTGGAAAGACGTGTCATATTGAATTGGTCCACCTTTGATATGTTCTTCATCAGACTGTCCAAGACGCGAGAAAAGGAGGTACACAGACACCAAAGCACATTCTTAGAGCCGCCGAACTGGACGAAGACCCAGGTGTCTCCCACAGGGAGAGCCACCTGCTCACTCTAGGCGTGGCCTGGACACAATCCTCAGTGGCCTGCTCACAGCAACCACAGGAATATGATTTGGCTGGTATGGTGAGAGGAGCTCCACGGGCCCAGAGGAGGGTGGAGCCAGGCAGGAGGACAGACGAGGAGCAGACAGGAGAGTGGAGGAGACGATATCGGAAGAGGTTTGGAGAGATCTGGGACAGGAGTGGAAGACTTTTTTTCCCCTCTTCTCCGATGTGGAAACGACACAGTGCGAGGAGGAAGACAAGAGTAGACAAGACACGAAGATAGAAAGACAGACATCTTATCCTCCACCAGATCTGAAAGGGAAGTCAGAGACAGTGTAGGAGAGATTGTTAGCGGAAGAAACACAGTTGTAAAAGGATGATATAAAAATACAGATAAGTGCCCAGGGGATTGGGGAAGAAGATGAAAATGGAAGCAAAACCACACCAGTGTGGGGGTGTAATTAGATGGAATCCGGGTTAAAGTGCAATCTGGATGAGGGGATATTTTTCTGGGGTTTTAGTAGCACAGGGCATTCAAGCAAGAGGAGCAGTGAGATGGAAATAATGTAGGCTACAGCAGAAAGGCTGCTAGATGGAGCTCTGTGGAGATGAGCCATGGGATGAGCTCCAGATGGTGGATGACGGAGTTAGTAGCCATGCTGAGAGAAGCTGGCATAGGATGGGATGGGGTGGGATGGGATTGGATGGGAAGTGTTGGGATGCCGCTTCAACATCACAGGGCTCATGGCACTGCAAGGTTATACCTTCCTCTTCGGATGTTCCTGCATCCAAGGAGAACACGTTGAGAGAAAAAACACAAGATCAGAACACATGAATAAAAAAATAGGAAAGAAGACATGTTGGTAATCATCAAAGCAATTGACTTGGAAGCATGTTAGAAAAGCCCATCAACAGTCAGCTTGCATTTGAATTGATATGATATTTAAGATCTAATAAACAAGCATTTACAAAAGAACTGTGTGCATATAGGATAAGGTAATTTTGCAGTTGCAATTGTTAAAAACAACATAAAACAACGGGCTTTATGCACAAATATAAAATTTAGTCATTGAAGCTAAATTAACATTTGAACTAATTTTCTTTTATTGCTGGCTACCTCATAGATTTAACCATGGCAGTGTAAATTTGGAACAAAAATATGAATCAAGCAATGAGTCAGTTGGTCCATCATTCATCTACTGGTCCTGTCCAATATCGTTCTTGCCAGGTTATAGTGATGATACCACATGCAGCAGGACTACAGTAGTCGTGGCAACCAACCCTCTCAGTCCCATAAGGTTTGAGTCTGACAGGGTACCCTGCCAGGACTAAATCACCCATCCTCCGAGCCAGAGGTCTGAGTACCAAGAGATGACTACCTGCTTACAGCTCATGCATACATGCACAGACACTTACCTCTGGCCCTAAAAGGATTGTTGACTACATGTCACAGCTAATGGGAGTGCAGATTTGTCTGAAACATTTGCGATTTGCTTTTCAAGCAACCAGACTTTCAGTAGCCAGGACCAGTTTGTGAAAATAAGAGAAGTGGTAGCAGTCCTTTTAGGTCAGAGCATAAGGAGAAGCAACAGAAGCAAGCATGCACGGGTGGAGCAGCGCAGAGGAAGCTCTTCAGTGGGGGCATGTAGGTTAGGGCACTAGCTATCGGAGATAAAAACAGGCTAATGCATGCTAAGAGAGCGCTACAGGTAAAGCACGGCCAAAAAAAAAGGGTGTTTAAGTTAATCCACGGCAACCACTGCAATAGTTCACTATTACAAGGGGACTGAAGGGACTGGAGATGGGTTTGGGGAAAACTGCATATAGGGAAACTTCCAGATGTGGCACCAGTGGACTAGGTTGGGTCGGTTGCATTATGTGCAGCAGCTGGGGCTGATAAATTTAGTGGACTCCATATAGGCCGCTGATGAGAGTGCAGTAGTGGTTCCTGGCAGAATAACTTCTCGGGCCCTATCTATATAGGAAAAACGCTAGGTTAATGCAGGGCA
Organism: Neoniphon sammara; assembly: GCA_900302535.1. Lineage (NCBI taxonomy): Eukaryota > Metazoa > Chordata > Actinopteri > Holocentriformes > Holocentridae > Neoniphon > Neoniphon sammara. The sequence continues at coordinate 26,964 of OMKZ01000829.1, forward strand.
GGAGAGGGAAGGGAGAGAGAGGTGCAGGATAGAGCTTTGGGTTGATCTTGCCATGTCGGATTGGATCAAAGAAAACAAAACATGATGTTTTATTACGCAGTAATGCCAGAGCAGTCCAAGCATTAGCACTTCTCAGACTCGACTCCCCACTTCCCCTCCCCGGGTTGGGCGATGAGTTGCAAACGGGCATTTGTTTCGGAGGGGTGTGAGTGAGGGGGGGGCCTTTAGGTAGAAGCAGACAGGTACACAAAGGCATGCCAGAACTCTTACTTAAATCCCCATCCTGTTCCCCCTAGGACTATAGCTGCCAGGAGAATAGCACCTGCGATGGACCCTATTATGATATTGGTGCCACTGGGACCTGCGCAGAGGAAGGAGGGGGGGAGGAGGGGTGCGGAGGAGGAGGAGGAGGAGGAGGGGGAGGGCAGAAACAAAACAACACCACTAAAAACACACATCAGAGGACAGCATCAACACTGTACATCAACAACATCAACTAGAGAGAGAAAGAGCAGGAGATAGATAAAGACAGACCGTAAGATACCTGCAGACAGAGAAAGAGAGATGAAGGGAAAGAGAGGAAAGAAGGGTCCAGCACGTGGGGTGAAGGTGGGAGAACAGGCGGGTGAGCGAGGGAGGTCAGGGAGACAACAGTCAAAAAAAAAAAAAAA
>OMKZ01000830.1:0-10657 GCA_900302535.1 Neoniphon sammara
TGCAGCCTCAGCAGCAGTTAAATCTACCAAGAGTTATTTAGGAAGCTCAAGTCATTCAGCCTAAATAGTTTAGGCTTTTATTATTCTTGGCCCAATTAGACTTTCATGAGGGGAGGAGAAATGTGAATTATTTAACCTTTGTTGTACCAGAATGTCCAATTGAGAACGAGTTCCCCTTTTCTATGAGGGAGAGGAGACCAAAAGGCAGAATGTTGGCCTCATAATGAAGACCACTCTCCTAAGGAAGTGGAAACAAATGACCAATAGGGTATAAAGACAATGAATTGACAAATGTGTGATATTCAACAAGTCACTGATATTTTGGTCTAACGATAATATAATACTTCCTCACCTCCAGCCCCCCTGTGCACGCCCTGCCACAGTGAACCCCAACACTAAAACCAGGAGAAGTCAGCCAAGCTGTCAGGCCAGCAAGGCTTTGAGATGCCAAAGTGAAGGGGAGGGAAAAGGGGGACGGTACAATCTGTCAGCCCAGCCTGTGCCCCCTGTGCCCTCTTGGTGTGGTGTGGAGTGCTGAATCCCCTTCTCCCTCTCCCCACCTGAATCCCAGACAACAGGAGCAGGCCTTATTACAGCTCAAGGTTAGTAGGAGGTTATCTACTCCTGTGACAGCCTGTCTGCTGTAAGTTGAAGAAACTAGGGGAGGGCTGGTGTGTGCAAGCATGTGTATAAGTAGGTGAAGGATGCTGAGACAGAGAGGAGGCTTTGATGTTGTGTGGGTGTGTTTGCAGGGTGTGCGTGTGCTGGTGTGTTTCCACACACCACGACGGCACCAAGCAATATTGGTGATTTCCAGTACTGATCAGAAGATGCACTGCCATTCTGTCTAAGTAACCAGGAACCACCATAAGGCCAATACCCACTCTGTGATCATAATGTAAAATTGTTGACATATGACCATTTTCTCTCACAATTAGACTGACAGATCTTTCTCAACTTTTCAGAATTTTTGACAGTAATGATGTTATAGTGCAGTCATTTTTCTAGGGAATTCAATTTGAAAAACTGATTATGAATGAAACCTGTGGAAATAGCTATTTTTGGATTTGACACCACTCAAAGCCAAGTTGTTCTTTCACAAATTAAGTATTTAGTCTTTTGTTTGGAACAGTCATGCAAACTTGATCAAACAAAAACAAAAGATAAGAATATTATCTAATTTCAAATAAATATGGTACTTACTTACTTTGATACAAATGACAAAGCTGCTGTTTCATATAACAAATTTCAGTCTCCAGGTGCAAAGAATTCAGTCTGTGGTCAGTCATAGGTGCTCCCCCTCCTTGTTTTCTTTCTCTCTTTTTTCTAAAACAAGTTCTCCTTCATCTTAATAATGCTAGATGCTGTCCTGTTGGGGGTTTTACAGGACAAGCTTCGCTCTCCTGCCCCATGTCTCCTCTCAAAGATGCCAAAAAAGCACACAGCATGGTTTCCATCAAAGCAGCCGGACCTCCATGACTTTGTTTTTGTGACTACTAACACAGATTGGCGGTATGTAAGGTGTAGTGGGCCAATTCAATTTTGTTTTGACACTCAACCATAGTAGAAATGATAATGCTAAATCTCCACAAGCACACAAATTTCTATCAGTGTACAATATATAGATAAGCCACCCACAAATATCTTCAACACACATGAAAAGAGCAGGAAATCAAGCCACTTTGATGTGATTTGACAAGGTACGTGTGCCATTTTATTTTATTTTATCCTGTTTGATATCAGCTTGATATCTGATACCACTATCAGATATAGGTGCATCTCTAGGAAAGCCCCAACACAGTACTTCCTCTTGCATTATGTATCCTGAATAACAAAGCGTCATGTGCACAGACATAACAGAAAGCACCAAAACAACCCATACCCATCAAAGTGAGAGAGAGACTGAAAGAAAGACAGAGACAACAAAGAGAGCAAGAGAAAACTCTGTCTTTTCTTCAGTTATCTTTGTATCAACGACAAAGCTAGCTAGACTTGGTAATGTTGTAATGACAAGCATATTAAAGTCATCGTGCTGTAAAATTTATGCTCAACTTTCTGTGTAACATTTCTCTGCATGATGCAGGAATTTTTTTTGTGCAACTTCAAAGGATGAGGTCATTAAGGTCAATAAAATCAAAAGTATTTTAAGTGTCTTTTACATAGAGCACATACACACCAAGCACAAACTAGCTGTGCTGCTGTATGAAGCCGCAGTCAGTGAACATAACGGGGGATGATACTCATGTCCAACATCTAAAAAATTGTTTATATTCGGTGTGTATGCCTTTTTAAAATAAATCCATGCAAAAGCTTTGCTGACTAACAGTGGACAACAAAATCAGAGTGGACATCTGTCAAGGTGCTGTACTGCACAATGCAGAGATCAGCACAGCGTTCCCACTACCCCACAAGCCCTGCTTCACCCTGGTTCTACCTCTGGTGCTCGAGAAAAGAGAAAAACAAAAATACACCAACATAAAGTTTTCATTATGTAGCAAGAGCCCCCAAAGACAGGGAGGAAGGGAGAAGGAAGGAGGGTAAAGAGGGAGATGCGGACTAATGTCGACAGAAGGAGAGCACACTGGCTGGTTTCCATGGCTACTGGCAGCCCACAGCTAGATGACGTGATGTGGAGATCGAGAAAAAGAGCAGGGCAGGGTGAGGAAGTGGACAGAGAGGACGGGTTACAGAGAAAAAAGGAACAATAGATGGCCTAAATCAAAGCCTGTACTGTGGGTTACTAGACTTTGTTCGTTCAAATGTGCTCAAAAAGCTCCTACAGTCAAATATCTATGCCCGGCAGCCAAATTATTATTATAAGTCAACAATACGGAAGACCCACACCCACAATATCTCATTAAAAGTGTGAGTAATTTAATGTCATTCCATCAGGCCTATGCCAGGCCGGTCAGAGCTTCCTTTGGAGCTGTCAGAGAAGCACTCAGTGCAGCGCTGCTGTCTCATGGACCATAAACCCTTACAGAACGAACAGCCTGTGACAAGAAGAGAGAGGGGGGTGAGATGGGGAGGGATGTATGACTTCATCCATCTGAGAAGAAAGAGAGAGGAGTCAGCCTGCCTGTCTGCCAGTTACATCATTTCCTCCTATTCCCGCTCAACGAACATCCACTTCCACATTAGTGTGCTGAAGATCTGAGCAGCACCTACCAACAGAGCCCCCTCTGCTAATCAGACTAAGGTAACATCTTATTTTATCACAATCTGAAAAAAAATAAAAATAAAAACATATGACCTGTTTGATCTACTATAATTTGCAAGTGATGTGTCCAGATTTAAGATGTTTTAGGTGTGCTGCAAAATAAATCAAATGCAGCTCCACTAGTTCAAGACTAGATTGTTGGGCCTTTCTTCTCAATTTAATAGTCAAAACAGCACAATTTAGTGTTCAAAACAGCACAAACAACCAAACTTAGTAGAAACTATTTATGCTAATGTAGGCAGAGGATCCTCCCTCTATTTCAGGCAGCAAGTCAGTGACAAAGCAGCATCTCACACTTTCACTAGATGAGCCACAGCTACAGACACCACAGGTCAGACTGGCACATACACGCTTCAAAATGTTTCACTTGTTGGACTTGTTAGATTCCCTGGCTGGAAAGAGACCAACTTCTTATTCAGTGTGTCTGATAATTACAGATTTTTCCACCAGCAGTCTGCACAATGACAAAAAATGTCAATGCAGACATTATTCTGCATTTCAGCAAGGGCACAGAAGGCTGCATCTAAAGGAAAAAGCTAGAGAAATATTAAGGAAACACTGACTGTTTTAATGTATGCAGGTCTCTCAAGCTGTTAGCTATCAACTGCTCTAATAAATCCCAATAAATCTCCAAGAGGAAGCAGAGTTTTACTTGCCTAGCCAGGCCACTGCCCTGTGCCATATATCTATCTATGGTCACACCTTACAAAACAATAACTCTAGACTTGACTATGTACGGGCCTGTTCAGTGTTTCAACACTGCTAATAAATGTTTTATAAGATGATGCTAAAATCTGCACTCTAAAAGGTCCCTTGGCACATATAAAATTCACCTTTCAATGGATTATTTTAGATGTGGCATATTGCAAAGTGTTTGGTTTCTGTTTTCTATGTGCAGTGTCATGCAGACATGTATCAATGTGGTGTGATACACAAGTATAGCACCAACATTTCCAATGTGGCAGAATATCTTCCGAAGTGCTCTGATGGCTTTTATAAAAAGGTTGATGTCAGTGGAGTCATTCCAGTGGCTGACTTGTGGGATGATAACCTTTGTGCAAACAGGAAGGGTGGCGTGGTGATGCAAGCACTTTCTCCGTTCAGTACATATTCAAGCAGCAAAGCCGCTAGCTAACTGGGAATGCACTGAAGCATGGCTATATTAAAAAATATCTTGAGAGTAATATGAGTAGGGAGCAAGGGTCAGCTAATTCAATATTTCCATTGCTTTTGTGTTCAGCCAAAGGCCATGTTAACTTACCACAGTATGGGACTGTGATTGCCTTATTGGACTGAACTGTGGCCGCCTGTGGTAAAATATCTGCTAAGCAGTGAGGACACAGAGACATATCGAGTTGAGTGGAAACTGGCTATAGAAAAGCAGTGCACCAGCAGAAGCGATTTCTCGGACTGGGGGGAGGGAAGAAATGTAAAGAATAAAGTGGGAATGGGAAGTGGAAATGTGTTCAAAGATCCCTCTACCCTCACATGTATAGCAAAACCAGTGCTAAGTCTATTCTTCCCCCTTAAAAGCTCTGAGTACTGAACAAATGATAACATGTCAGGGAGAACCAGAAACATTCCAGAAAAATCATATGACGGGATTATTCAATTTCCCATAGCTTCGGTGGGTTCTCGAGGAAAACTGTAACAAATTCTCCATTTTTCTTACCTGACTGGTGAAGAGAAGCCGCTGACCTTGGTTACTAAGACATGAAGCATATCACCTATAGTCATTTGCCATCCAGACTAACTGGCTAATTAATCAACCACATAATTTTCAAAAGGAGCAAAAAATATGAAGAAAATGGAACTCTTCCATATAAATTTCTGCCCTTCATTTGATTCGCTCTTTTTTAAAAGCCTCTTAAAAGGGAGATTAGCATAATGCTGCTAATTTCACTGTGAAACAGGTAGGTTGAGCAGAAGTGAAGCTGACTGCTTTAGGATCAGTTAATAGCGCTGCAGTAGGGATCAACCCTTAGGCCGGCAGAGAACTTCAAACAGTGATCCCTCTCACCGGGGTCCAAAGACTCCACAGGAGAGGAATGGAAATGGGGAGCAAAGTCCAGCCAGTTTTTCTGCTACAGCCAGACATAACAGTGACAATTTTTCATCAATGGAGGATGTGTGTGTATGTGTTTGTGTCTGTTAAAAAGCAGCATGGCACTGAACAGCCAGCACTTTGCTCTAGACACCAAAACACACTTTTCCTAAGACGTGTGAACAAAATAATCATGAAAAACCCACAGGCAAATATTCTCTATCAAACCGTCGTGATGGAATTTGGTGTACTGAGTTGAAGCCATAACTATGAGTGTACATTGTTAAATCCAACAAGGCTTTGCATCATTCAAGTTCAGAAATACAAACTAATAGACAGAGGACACAGCTTCCTATCACATACACATAAAAAGGAACAAGGAAGATCAAAGACAGTAATACACAAAAATCCCTGCTTTGGTTCAATTAGTTTGTCTGAACACAGCCATGTGTGATGCATTTGAAAATGTAAGCAGCCTCCTGAGAAATTCATTATGTTACTAGGGGAACATACAGCAATTATGTGCAGGGAAATGTATGCTATGCTGCCATGATGCAAATGTGTGATCAAAACACATACAGAAAGGTTTGTTTTGCAAGGCAGGGGTGAATTAGAAAAATGCAATAGGGATGTTCTACCCAGAAGTATCTGATAGATTGGGGGAAAAAAATGAAACAAAAAATACAAAAGCACAAGAATAAGGAAGTTGAATAAAAACTGCTAAGATAAACAAGGCAAAATGTCAGAGGCACTCCAGCCAGCCAGTGTTGGCAAAACCTTCACAAAGATGACAGTGTTCATATCTTATTCCAGGCTTCTACATCAGCTGTAATGGGCCTCTTCCTAAACACAAGTCTTTTTTATGTGAGCACTGGGAGTGGCTGATATGGGACGGTGGGTCCGGAAAAGAAAGCCTGTTACCATCCCCATCCATCTGTCCATCAGTCAGGAGGCAAGATTGGATACATATTGCTGATAGACCCCCTGCTGATGCACCCAGCCACGCTCAATACACTGGGCACTAAGAGGGAGGCTCAGGAACACACCATGTGTGTGCATGTGTGTGTGTTTATGCAAGCAACCAATGCATGCACGCTACCCCCCTCAGGAGCCACCTGTCACACCCAAAAACTCCTGGGCTAGACTAGGCACACGTCAAGCAGAGTTTTTCACATAGTGCATTTCTGGACTATGCTGGCACAGAAAAACATACAACCACTACAATATGAGCACCCAGTGATTCTAAAAAGGTGTAAGTCAAGGCCTGGAGCCACTTCAAACACTTCAACCTGACAACATAATCACATCTTCAAAAGGGTAAGATGAGCAAAGGCTAAGTCATTACAAAGGGGTGTGGAATTCATATCACTGGAAGAGTCACGCAGCCATTCAAAGGCAAAAGACCGCTTAATTAAACAGATCTACTTTGCTTCTGCCAACTTCTGTTCCCACTAGTCTGATTGTGTGCCTTCTACACTCAATGTCCTCGGTGCTTCCTTGTACCACTGCTTCAGTCACCTCAATGTCCTTTCAGTGGCAGAGGGCTTAGCATTCATTCTGTTATGTCATCACATTCACAGCCAGGGGACTATGGAAAAAGCACAAAGTCACATGAACCATCTTTTAGCTAAAGACATGGAGAAAGCTGAGGATAGTATCTTTGTAAAGCGATGAAAAAGGGCTATAGCAAAAGCACATCTGCATGTGGGCGCCTCCGGGCGTTTCAGGGGAGAGGCTGGTTTGTGTTCTGTATCTATTTTTACTATGAGCCTGGGGAAATGAATCCTCTGACCCTGCAAAGAAACACAAATGTGCTTTTCATTGGTTATGCTAACAAAAATAGAGTTGTTGTGAAGATGCTACGCAATCACAGCATCTGACTGAGGTGCTGACAACAGCACCAGTTTAAGAGACAAAGAATACTACTCTTTCTGGAATATGGAGTTCGACAAGGCTCTAATAGAAAATTGTCAACATTTTGGCCATTGCCAAAGTGCATGTCAACATCTACTATCAAGAACAACAAGGGAGGATAAGGTGCTTTCCCCAGTAGATCCGTTTTACCATTTAAATGTCTTATATCTGCCGGCCAAAAACAAACACACAAACAAAAAAAACATTTATGCCAAGACATTCTCTGTCTCTGTAAAGTTGCTGGAGCTTTGACAGATTCCCTGCAAAGTCATTTGCCTCTATGTGACAATTGCAGCTTAAAAACAGAGAGATGAAAGGGAAGGGCTTCAATCTATTGGGCACAATATCCATTTGTTTGCTGCTTGATGGTAAACAGGCCAGTGACAAAGAAACGAGGGGGCCCTAAGAAAAATTAGTGTTAACGGCAGACAGTCAGTGGGTCACAGCTCCCATTTCCCTGTCTGTTATATTGTCTGGTTCAAAATGGCTGCTGGGTTTCCAACCAGGCCTCCTAAAAGGAGAGTGCTGGTCGGGAAATGAGATCTTGGTAGCGTGTTATTGTCAAGGGAGTTAAGGAGAGCGTTAACTGAGCCAACACACATCTCGGATGGCTGGAATGCAACAGATGCCCGAACATGGCTCAAATGGTGTGATGGTTCCACACTGGTTTCCTGTAAGCTATGGGGCCAGAAACTTGTGCAACAGAGGAGAAAGAGGGGGAAAATGTCCTGAATGGGAGAGAGCATGAAGATTAGCATTCCAATAGCACTCTCCATACCAACAGCCCCGGCCCACGGGGCTAATCTAAAAACACAGAGAGAAACATTGTTAAGAATGATAAGTGCCTTGTCATGTGAAAGCTGATGCCCTTCTAAATGACGGTGGAAAAAAGCGACTGAAATCACAATCTGCACGGTCAGTTAACTCAAAAGCAAATTAATCTTGATCTATACACAGAAGATTATGACTTCAGCACTATTTTGTTTATGTAAATACACAGCAGCTTTCTATTAAGTGTTTTATTTAAATATGTGGTTTAACATGTCTGCTCAGGTGGAGGAGATTACTTTAGGGCTGAAGCTCAGCTAGATCATCCCATCTCCTTCTCGTCCCCATATATCTGACATGGAGTTGCCTTAACCTTTTTATCCCTCACCTCAGGGGTTAATTACACAGACTCAGTTCACAGACTCAGCAGGGCCAAGATACAGTTCACCCCCGTTATTGCATACTCTCTCACTTTCCCCTTTGCTCACTACATGCTGCACTGCACATGTGCAGATATTTCTTTGTCTGTAAGCCACACTTCAGTGCCTATGCCAGAAGATTTGTAGGCATATTTCAGACATGCTGGACACATGGTTTCCCAGTGGAATTGCACTGTGTACTGACAATGCACACAAAGCCAAACTTGGTATAAAAAAGCACTTTGGATTGCTTTTGATTCAGGGAAAAGCAATTAATTTGCTCCCATAAATGTATTTTGGGATTTGCAGGTGGCATTATAAAAGCTTCTTCTATCCTAAGGTCACAAAGCACAGTTTCTGAATAATAAACATTTTCTGGGGCAGGGTAGTGGAGGATCAATACATTTGGGCTGCAGATCTCTGGGGAGCTTAGGAACCCATTCATTGATTGTTCCTGAGGGGGACCAAGGAGATAAAAAAAAAGACAAAATTTCCGCATTTAAACTGCTTCCAATGATCAATGCACATCCTTGGTTGCGAGCAAACGCTTTCACTAAAGTCAAAGGAAGTCAATCATAACAAGGGGCCTTGCTTTCTGGACCTATGAAACAGTGAACGGGGTATTGATGGTTTTTGGGTGGAGCAATGTCAGTATTCAAGAACTGTTCCTTTTGCCCGGGCACAGCTATAGAAATTGAGCTCAAGGGAGCAGCCTGAGCCAATGAAATAAAAACATTCGGCAAGCTCTTTGATATTGTCATTTGTACTCATGTCACTAGGCAGCATTAGGGAACATCTGGTTTAGATCAACACAACAGAAGCTCATTTGGCCCTTATACTTGATTAGAGGGTTGAATCAGAGTAATATGGGCTGACACAGCGGGCAAACTGAACTTTCGGAAATCAGAAGCTGACAAGAATAAACCACAGCAAAACAAATGACAAAAAGAGTACCTGAGAGAGTCATTAAAAGTACACTTAAGAAACATTTTCTCTCAGATCAAAGACACACTGTTATCATATGTGCTTAGTGTCCTCTGCAAAGATTTCTTCAACAGATACACCTTCAGATAATTCAGATTCAATAATTATGTCTAGAGCAAAGCAACAGCAAACATGCTGTTCTCCACAAAGGATGCACAAACAGTGGAACTTTTTTGAGCTAGTGGTGTTTGTAGCGAGACACTGGGCCAATCAGTGTTACTTTGAAAATGTGAAACAGCTCCCCGAGTTTTGTCCAAATATGTGTCTGAGATAACACCATGTGTCATGTGAACAAACAAAAGATCTAACATCCCACTTCAGCAGCGGCCTGCGTAATTTAGCACGTAACAATGACAACACGGTGATAAGATGCATCATTAGTCAAAATCCAATCAATGGTGTCTCAGTTATCAGGTATAATAGAAAGATGGAATCTGTGGGACAAAGAAAAAACTAATCCACTGCACCAATTTCACCGTGGTGGAAAACTACCTTTTTCCTTTGATGAATGAAAGCAGTTTCTACATGATCATATATTAAGACATTTTAATTTATGTACATGCCAACTGTTTTTCTATACAGAATGAAAGTCAAAAAATTAAAATCACAAGCCAGGATCTCATGCCTCAAATATACTTGGCACTGCAATTGATAACGGATGGTTATCAAAGAAAAGGTGATGTTATTCTTCATAAAGGCTGGAGTATTATGTCTGGGATTAAAAAGCAGAAGAACCTCAGCCTCAAATGCTGATACTTTTGTTATGCTGTTATAACCTTAATTTTTACTCGAATTTTACTTTATTACTGCAAAATTTAACAATATAGAAAGCTAGCATAAAATAATGTAAAACAATGTCTAGTTTTGTGTTGATGAATGAAAACATGCATCAACACAAGTAAGATCTGAATGAGTAATGTTCTCCCCTGCAACAATCACCATTAAGGCACCCTTGAGAAAGGCAAATGACCCCATTTGTTTCTGTAGAGTTGCACAGTGACAACAGAAGAATGTGGTTTTACTAGGCAGCAGGTGTGAATGTAAATCTGGTATGTTCTGGAAAAACAGCATGCATGTTTTGAAAAACCCTGCCCTGTTTAAGTAAAACTTTCAGAAAAAATGCAGCTTCATTACAATGTTTTGAACATCTCTCTGTCTAAGCTCAACCTCAGTGAAAAAATCCTAAGTATCTTTGACATCTTGATACTTCCAGCCCAGCCCTAATGTTGTGACAAGGTGGTGGCAACTTACAGTTCATCTCGTTGCCGTTGTGACAGCACCATGGTGACAGGCGGCGTGGGTGGGGCT
>OMKZ01000830.1:10904-21298 GCA_900302535.1 Neoniphon sammara
AAAGTCTACACTGCATCTGGAAAGTAGAGAGAGGGAAAGTCAGCATTAGGTATGCATGACAGATAACATGAAGAGTAGAAAGGGGATGAAAACCCTCCTAAGCCAAAAAGGAGCACTGCATCAGTGTCTGCCCCATTTCCTGAGACAGGAATCGCAGCAGCACTTTCCTTGAGAAGCTGTCAACAAAAGGGAAAAAATAAATAACAGTGCAATCAAAAAACAATGTGACAGGATTCACTACCAGTGAGAGAATGCAAGCCTCCAAGTGAGCCTTTGACAACACTTTGACATCCAGCCAATAACAGATGGGGAAAAAAAAATATATCAGATGTTTCCTAAAACCTCTGCATTGCTCCTTTGTTTTTCCAACCCCACTCATACAACCAACCCTCATCCTGAAGTCTGTCATGTCACCAGTCCAGTCTGGGAGTGCTGGCCTGCTCCTACAGCAAATTCCACTCTCAATGCAGACACAAGAGCTGACCCACATTCTCCTAGCAGCCTACTTCACTTCCCACCTTGCTAACCGAAGAGAAAAACAGGACACAACGGCTGCTCTCTTGTCAAATTCCCCATCATCCATTACAACTCAATAGTTGGCAGAAGGCACAATGCAATCATTATGGCTATTTATGTCAATAAAAACTGTTACTGTTACTATGAAAATTAATCCAAGGAGTAACAGGAAGAGTTAAGAGTATTTAAATGATGAACAATAAAGGTCATACAATGCAAAGCAGTTTTACGATGTACTGTATTCCTGAAAAGCACCTTACTAAACAGTTACTCACTAGAATATTGAGGGTGAGCCACAGTAAGCCTCTTAGTCTACTGGGACCAGGCTGACTAAATCTCTGCCAGACCAGTAAACAGAGCTACAAACAAAGCCAATTTACCCGATCCTGTGGACCTGCAAGCCACAGAAAAATTACAACAATACATAAGAATTCAGAAACATGTACAGGAGACAGTATGTTCAGCTTGAGATCTGCTATGTAGGAAAGAACAGTTCGTACTGGCAACGCCACAGGTAAATGTGACCGAGTAACATTTAATACAGCCCTCATGTCAATGTAGATAACACGTGGGGGTGACATTATCACTGAGAGAAACTCCACCCTTTCAATCTTGCTGCAGTTTGCACAAAATAATAGAAGAGACAGAAATTGAACACCCTCTAAAAGCTGCTCAGGGACCAAGTGTTTACTCAAAACATTCAGACGACAGGGAGAGTCTGCTGTCAGACAGGGTGCATTCTGCTGGATTCAAAGCAGTAAAACAAACAGTGGTGTTTGCTTAGTTGTTTGCATATTTTACACTTGGACATAGCAGCATAACTTCATAGCTGAAACCAAGCTGCCCTAAGCACTAACTAAACTTTGGACTCTGATGTCATCACCGCACAGCAGTCTAAAAGTCTGTGTACCTCTGACTATGTTAAGATTGCTGTGTGCCAGGGGTCTCTGGCCATTGCCCAACAATTCTCCTGTGGTTCAGGCCAACAGCACCATAATAATATAACAATCTAGGAACAGGGCAAAGTGAGCTAATGCAGAAAGAAGTTCATCTTGCCCGCATTCCCTATATAAAGAATATATGAAAGTATGCCACATAAATCCATCTATTTTTCAACATGAATGATGTGTGCAATGACATCATCTTCCATATTTTAACATTTCCCTCTCTTGTTGGCAACTGTCATCTCTGTGTGTTTCCACTAATGTGTTAGACATCCCTCTCTGTAAATCTCATTTGTGGCTTCTGTATTGGGCACAATGTTTGCACATTCATATAATCAGGGTAATTGGCTCAGTATAAATGTGGCCCGCCTTGATGGAAGAGGGACTGGGCTGCAGCCGTGGTGCATCCATAAATCTGTCTATTGACAGTTAATAATGGTATGCATCTTCCTTCCATTGATTGTCTTGTCTTTGTGTACCAGCAGGAACTGTACAATAAAGAGCCCATTATAGAAATGGCACTGACAGCTCTGAGAGTTGTCATGGAATTTCCTGAAGGGAGCTACAGTGTTATTAAAATTATTTTTAATTAAGACACCATTTTCACTGTTTAACAGAAAATGTCTGCCTTTTTCTGACAGTTTAACAACACTACTACCAATAGTCAAGTCAAGAATTGTAATAATGACCTAGAGAGGTTAGTATGCGTGTACGAATTCTGTTTTTATGTAGTCAAGCATAACCCAGGGGGAGGGCTAGACCTAAATATTTCAAATATGGATCAACTCATGGCATTTGGGTCAAAATGCTCAACTGACACCATGTAGCTAAAACAGGAAAAAAACATGCTAGGTAGGCCTAACATCTGAGTAAAGTCATGTATGTATGAAAATGTTTCAAAATCATTCTTACAAGGAAATTCCTCAACCACGTTCCTTTTGAGCAATGACCTCTCAAAGACTTGAAGATTTGCAGTCAAGGTACATGCTACATTTTTCAAGCTTATAATGTGACGGGTTCAAAAACAGCAAACACTAATTGAGCATCTGATCAATGTTGAGATACCAGAGTAGGGAGCAGCATGGCACTCAAAAGTAGTGTGACTTAACAAGCAAATATGACAGACAGGGCATATGTAGAACATATTTTGATAAACATCACTACATTTCTCATGTCTCCCAGGTCTGTAAACAAAGGAGTGGTAAAACCCTCCTACAGAATGCTATGCAAGCGACATGCCAACTCTGACCACAGCTCAGTGTCAATGTCGCCTCACTATCACCCCTGATTCCTAATCACAACAGCTTAGCATCATGATGTCATCAACCTCTGTCAACTGAACTGGAATCTGGAGTGCCTGCATTTTCTGCTGTTGATGTCATTTCTATTTGCCAGACTCCCAGGAAAATTACATTAATAATCCCTGACTGGCTTGGGCAAACATCATGGAAAGCCACTGACAAGCTCAGCAAACATATGGAGGGTGAAAGAAAGCTAAATTACATGAAAATGACAACAAAGACTGATTCTACATTTCAGGACATTGAGAATACATGGATCCATTGTGCAGTGACATGAAAGTGTTCTCTCCAAGCTGAACAAGTTCCCGCTCAACACAAAAGGTGCACAACACTCCAGCTCTATACAGGGGGCAGAAAACAGCCTTCTCTTCAAACAATGACTGGGATACTATTTTTAACCAGGAAAATACAGTTCTATTGTGGTAACTAGGCCTAAACCTTGGGTATGTTCCCCAGTTTAAAAACACCAAAACATGTCCATATGGACATGACTCTGGCTAAACTGCTCTCACAGCCCTGTATGGCAATGCTCATACAAGGTTTCAGACTAACTTTTATCACCAGTTACAATGAATGTTCCTACCAGCACTATTAGGCCATTTGTAGATTCATATAATTCAGTGACACCAATATTTTCATCTGGAGACTGCTTCACGCACAGTAATTTATCTGTCAATAATTAAAGTTGTTAATCATAAAACATGGCTAATGTGCCACAACGGGGAATGAAGAATGGAAAATTAGGCAGCTCTGTTCACCCCCTTCCCATAACAAATGATTTGCTATGCCTGTGCTGAATCATGCTATCATCTAATGAATTCTCATTAGTTTTCACAAAAAGGTTTACACCAGATAACCAAGTAGAGCTGGAATGCCTTATGTCACCTTCAAAATGGATTTTATACATTTAAGATATTAGCTAATGATGAGGCCAATTTCACCAAAGTTTGTGATTAATAGCTAAGTGAAGAAGGCAATGGGTCAACTGTAAATTTGAGTGATTGGCTGTTTTGAATTATTGATTGGTTTAATCAGATGTGCTCTGCTCTGGTGTTCATTCACACAGCTCACTGTGACTGTGCAGTGCTGTACATTATTATCCTCTGAAAATGGGCTCTGGTTATTGCACAACATATAAGTTTGTATTTTGATTTTAGCAGGTCACTATACACATGAGCTGAGTGGATAAAAAACAGCTGTCTCAATAAGTGTTCGCCTCACATTACCCCCAACTGATTGTGAAAATTTAACAACGTTTTTCCAAGCTTTGTGTTTATTACTACCCTATAGCTTTCACATTTTTCTGTTATGCCCTTCTTGGAAATATTTAAAAAGAGCTTTGTTACCTATTGAAAGAGGCCAAATGACTTAGAAAGGGCAGAGTAATAGCAGCTCTGAACAAACCTCTACCAGCTCTGCTATTATAAAATGGACTAACGTTCAACAATGATAACAACTATCACCTAGGGTCCATTTTTTGATAGCTTTAAAAAAATTGACAGTCAACAGAGTCTGTAAACAGGAAGGGAAGGACATAGAGTCCCATCTTAAACTCTGCATGAATAACTTCCTCTGTAGACTGGACTGCAAGGCTGGTTATTCTCTCAATCATGTCCAACTTCTGCACATGCTCCCTCTTGGTAGAGCGCTGTGGCAGAAATCATTTGAAGAACATTATCACTAATTCATGATGAACCTGACTTCAACATCTGGCTCAGCTTGCAATTTACAGCCACAGAGATTTGCAAGGGAACTCTGTGAAGCTGGAAATAATCAACTAACATTAGATTATATAGCTATTCACATACTGTCTTTTTTCAGCAGCCAACAACAAGAGACTAGTAGCACATGCCAAAGCAGCAGCAGCATGCAAACTCCACAGATTTGAGGACTCCATCTGCGTGAAGCCGAAACACAAACTTTAACCATCCTGGCTGCTCCTCCATACATATTCAAGCAGACTAGCTGCCAGATGGGAAAAATACCCATCTTTCTCAGTGTTACATGTATGTGGCCAATTAAATTGCAGGGCCATAATCTTCACTGTCAAGAGCCCCCTGATGGAAGAGGCCTGATTAGCAGATCAGAGCCCAGATTCACTGAGGGAGGGCTCAGCAGTACAGAAACACAGCGAGGGGGGCACAGTCTAAAGAGGGAGGAAGCTCAGAGGAACAAAATAAAAGTAACATGCCCATACCAACCTGCAGACATAAGTGGACAATACAATCAGGGCTATTTAGCATACTTCATTCACTATGTATATAATTACCCCTATTAGCAAAATATAAATTGTCAGCCAAATGAGGAAAAACACCTCCAAGGCATATACACTTGCCAACAAGTCATTGGCTGTTATTTACAATAACATATCATACAATCTGGACTGAAATTAATATTAGCAGTACGCACATCTTAAATGAAGCTGCTAAATCTGTCACTTCTTTCTGACGCTTTGGCAGATAGCAAGACTTGTCTCAAATCCAGCTTTTCTAGTCTACAAAGTACTTTGGCAAGTAACATAACTGGCTGCTAAAATTGAATTCAACAGTCTCTATGGCTCACTGACTACAGAGTTAGTTTAATGCCAGCACTGTCATATGCTTCCTCGGTCAGTTATGTACAATAATTTGTAAAAAGTATTTAATTAAATGCCGTGTCTAAGAAGTCTTTGTAAGTTGACCAGCACTGACCAGAGCCAAAGGAGGGAGTGGTCGCTGATGGCAGCAGGTCATTAATGACCAGTCAGCTAGCTGGCAGGCAGGGTGCCCAGAAGGTCAGCCTCTACTCTACTGTCAAGTCAGGGAAGGAGGAATAACACAGGCATCTGCTCTTCTGCACGCCACAGTGAGAAACAGCCTCTCACTCTCACCATTGTTGCTTGAGTCAAAGTAGGAAAGAGGACACTAGGAAAAACATCATCCTTTTCCTTTAAGGTAACAGTTTCAATGATGCTGACAGTATTTAATCTTTCATTTGTATTATACTGTGATTAAGGCCTGTACTTTTAAATCTGAATGAGGGAAAAAAAACACATCTTCAGACACACACACAATTATGAAGATACAGATATTCATTTAGATTATTCTGTTAGTGTCAGCCAAGTTTCACCATTTAGATCTCAACTGAATACGGCAGAAGTTGTTAACCAAGCTTAAAGATCACTACAAGCCACAGGGTGGTAGCCAAGAATTTGTGCCCTTCATTACTACACCTCCAATTTGTCAATATGATGACCCATTAATTGACAGGCTAATGCTCCGGAAATAACACTCAGAAACCTCACATCACATTTTAAACTTTGGAGCATTTCAACATCCTAATCAGTCAGTGATGCTGGCTATTCAGACTTTGTATGAATACCACTAAATTTTATTAAATGGTGCTGCAGGAGACATTACATCATAAATTCATAATACTACAGCTTGGGTTACTTAACATAAAAACAAGGCTTTAACACAGAAATATAAGCAGAAACCAGATGAAAACTTTTCATTTTAACAGCCCAAGTCCAGCATATAAATTATTCTGTCAAAGATAGCTTGCTTTGAGCAACAACAGCCTTTCTGTGAGGATGGACTGCAAATGGCTAACAAGCTGTAGGATAAAGAGCTTCACAGAGACATAGCCGATAAAATTGACATGACATATTAGAAAGCAGACTTAGCCATTTAACAAACTACCATGAACTAATAGGAAACCTACAGGTCATTTTATTTAGATCAGGGTAGGTTGTAACTAATTCAACTAAGGCAAATCAAATAAAACGTGCACTGCTGTCAGTTGAGTGGAACTAATTCAGTAACTGCATTGGGGAATTATGTTAACGTTATCTTATAAACTGCTATTATATTCTGTCAAGTCCCAACAATTACTAAGACGTTAGCTGTCAAATTATCTGGAAGCCTTGAACTAGGCATCATTTTTCATCTTTCAAAATTGTTGCATTTGACACTGCCTGTTACTTTAAGTCAGTCATAGTCGAGAAAACACACACACTAACACACACACACACACACACACACACACACACACACACACTTACCTAAGAGAAGAGCATGCAGGCAAAGACTAGGATTTTTTGTTGAGGCTTGGCTATTTTGTAAAAATAAATAATTTCATCAATATCCCTTAACCGTAGCTGCATCAGCTACAACGCAATCCTTACAGGCGTGGCCGGGAACTCCTCTGGCCATGGTAGGAGTACATCAGACAAGGATCTTTGAATATCCAAATTTGCTGGCTACGGTTCTCGAAACCGATAAGCAGGATAGTCTATCTCTTTCAATCAACAGCCTTGTAGGCTCAAAAGGTCCGTCCTTCGATATGGGCTGCAGACAAAATTTAAAATCATCCAAAAGCAAAGCCTTGGTGCAAAAACGACTAACCACAATCATTGACTCCTAAATCGTCGTAAAGAGATAAAAACAGGTAAAACTGAAAACAAGCAGACTTGACTACTTGGTAGCACGTCACAATTCATATAAACTCATCTCCTCCTTAGTGCTCCACCCTGATTTTCTAATGCCGTACCAACAAACCGCATGAACAAGACCAAGTTGCAGTCATGATGTGAATGTCTCAGCTGAGCGTGGTAGGAGGTGAGCCAGCCTTCATTGAGCATCACCACCAGACCGTGATCATACTGACAATCAGCAGGGGAAAGATCCGAGTCGGGAATGTGCCGAGAAACATAACATTATTGAAAACTGCAACAGGACCATCTGAATTCCAAATGCAAGAATTTTAGCACAACACATCACGTAAATCAGATGACGCTAATATTAGCTTTCGTTTACGCCCTATCAAAAACGCTAGCGTTGGATGCACTATGGTTTATAAAATACCTATGGTAATCAATGTTATATTTTCCAATATGATGGAAGCAACGTTAGTAGGGGTGAATGCCATCGTCGTGACCTAAATTTGATTTTGCTGGCGAGGTTTCTGCAAGGTTGACAACCATAGACCATAAACTAGCTAACGTTAATGTTGCTTCAAACTATTAAAAAATCGCAGTGATTACTAAAGCGAAGGGAACAAGTGTAAAAGTACATTAACATGAACTCTGCACTTTGACGTGTTTTACGGGCTATTTGCATCAGCTATTATTTTGACTGACTTGATGGCATATCGGCCGGTACGCTTGTCAGCTAACGTCGGCTAGCTCTAACAAGCTAACGTTAGCTAAAGTTAACGTCAGCTATTAGCTTAGCTTCCCGGCGATGCAGTCTCAAAGTTAGTATGCTAACTGTTAACTTTAGCCAGACTTAAGAAACATTACCTGCATCCAGGCGTAATTACACTGCGTTTTCAGAGTGGCTGGCATTAAACAACTCTATTATTTTTATCTGCACTTGTTTGTTCAATTAGACAGTGGGTTAAACTCTGCTGACAAGCTACCTGCTGCTCCAAGCGGCCTATCCGCCATTTTGAGACATAAAAAGGAGGTGCAAAAATTACAGCCACATCGTCATTTTCCCCCACCTAACGCCAGACTTCTTCAATAGTCGCCGGCTTCTTGACTGAAAACTACTTAAACTCACCCTATTGTTCTCCCCGTGAATGTCCTCAACCGTCTCCAACTGTAACACGACCCGACAGGGCGTGAAATTTTCGCTCCAAAATATGATCTTGTGATGTGGAGGTAAAGTATGCCCGTCTTGTCTCTCCAGCAATCCTTGCTTGTTTTTCGTACCGCATTCGCCTTCAGTCGGGCGTGCGCACGAAGTTCGCGTTCACGACTTGACAGGGGCGCGCACGCCCTTGATAGCAGCAGCTACTATGAGTTCTTGAAAAAAAAAAAAACGTCAACAAAACATACTCCGCAATAGAGGTGTTCAATATTATATTAGTTTAACTTTATAACTTATGGTTATAAAGCGCACTTGTTAATCACTTACAGTAAACCGATATTTTGTTGCTCTAGTGTTAATGACCAATGCATTTGTAACTCTAGGGATAATTTGTTTAATTTAAATTGGATCAATTTAATTAGGGTATTGGCATAACAGACAAACTTGTCAGTATATAAAACAGGCCTGATTAGATAAGTGTTTTTTTTCTCAGCCCATGCACTGAAAAGACACACATACAAATATCTGGTGCAGTATGAGTGAGTTATCAAAACCCCAAACCAGGTGTTATTTACTAGTTTTCCTTTATTCATTTTAATATAAAAGCATACTCAGACCAAAAAAATAATTAGGTTGTTATTTTGTAAAGAGCAAGAGACAAGTACCACATATTAGGAGGAAGCAGACTCAAAACACTAGGCCAAAGAAGCCTGTGTGCAGAGGAAATCTCATCAGTTGAGAAAACACAAAAGCCTTGAACAATCATCATTTTAAGTGTCACACAGAGACAATACAATATGACCAGTGAGCAGTAGAAAAGCTTGTAACGGTGATGAGATATATAGACCATTTTTGTTCTTCCGCATGAGGATGGCCACCTCTCTCGGTCTAGGAAATTGTTCCTTTTAAGCTCTTTGCCAACTTAGATCAGAGATGTATTCGGGGAGGGGAACAGTCATATTGGAGAAGCTTTGTAATTAGAGACCAAATCAAAACCTGAAAATTATGTAAGTACTCCTTAAATCTGCATTTGGCAGACACTTCAGTCAACAATCAAATTCCATAACTGTTTTGTGTTTGAGACATTCAGATCATCTTCAATGCAAAGAAAGGTTAAATGACACTGATATTTGCAACTGAATTTACAACAGGACACACTTTGATCTTAGTTTTCTAAAGTAAACCATATATCTTATTGGGTTCTTTCACTGAAGCTTAACCAGTAATAAACATCTAATGGCATTAATCACTTTCTCATGCACTTAAAAAGATATCAGGAGGTATATAGCTAAACAATTCAAAACAGAAATGATATACAGCTGTACTCTTAGTAGAGTAAAATTAGTGCCTCTAACTAAATAGAAGCACTGTAATGCAATGATCCATAAACAGCAACATATCTCAGCAGACAAATAGTTTCAACACTCTCATTGAGTTTATTCTATATCAAACTGTCAAAGTCCCGAAACAATAGACTGATTTCTGTTGGGATTTCAACAAGTTCCAGACATGTTCAACAAGTAGCAGTCTTTGGAATTTTTGGGCTATAATATCAATTTTCTGAAAAACAAACAAAAACAAAAGAAAACAAAAAATACCCCTCATTTTATTTCCAAAAACTCAACTGAAGCATGTGTTTGACTGTGTGTACTGGCACAGCAGTGTTCCCTGTCATTTAGGTCACTGGTACTTCCTAAAAACAAGGAGACAGCAGCTAGGGTGCCACCCCATGGGCATTGTGGGTATAATAGCTGAGCAGGAGTAGCCTGAAATTCAGGGAAAAAAGCAAGTCAAATTGAGAGCAGAGACAAACATAATGTACTTCCAAAGAAAACCAAAAATCAAGAGGCATATTTCACCCTTAAAAAGAGAAATGGTTTCATTGTTTCCACCCTGGTTCCATTCTGAAGCATAAATAATAGGCACAAATTTACACACCATGTTCTGCTATTGATGTATCAAGTTACATTTTCAGAAGCATAATCAAGAAAAATCACTGTACTAACTTCATTGCCCTGTTTCAGGAGCTCGCCTTTTCCATTTTCATAAGGCTTGCTTAT
>OMKZ01000831.1:0-11650 GCA_900302535.1 Neoniphon sammara
AATACTTCTTTTTCTTCATTTCTGAGCTTTGCTTTGATGCTGCCAGTGTCATGCCTAAGGCTTGCAGTGTATTTTATGCAAATGACACCGCTGAGAGAGTATTAATCCTCCTTCTGTCATTTATTTCCTCTTTCTGTACTTCCCACTCCTTCCCTCGTCCTGTGAACCACCCTCATTTGTCCAACCCTGCCCTGTGCTGCACCTAAACCCAGCTCCTTACAGCGTCAGGAACTTGAGTGAATCCACACTCACCCAGTATGAACTGGACAGTAAGACCTCTGTTTCTCCTTATATGTCTCTTTTTTACTGCTTTTTATCTGTTTGTCTGTCTCATGTAAGTTCCACAAAGCCATTTGTATAACTTACCACATGTGCAAATCACGCCATCATCCCACTCAGCTGCATCCGCGAAGGCCCCTGCGCTCATTTCTTATGATGTGTGTTTGACTTTAATCTTTCTATGCTACCCTGTCACTCTTTCAGCATTTCCTTTCTTTTTAATCACCTACAAATCTTCCCTGTGTCCTTACAACACCGGCTCATCTTTTCATCAGCCTGCTTTATAAGTCCATCCCTGTGCTTTTTTGTTCAAATTGTGATGTTGTCTTGCCTCTGGCATCGCTATGACTGTGTGTCTCTCTGCGCTGACTTCTTTTTTGTTGTTTTATACCCAGCTGTCTTAGCTGACTTCTTTTTGTTGTTTTATCCTAACTGATCTATTATAACAGCGCTATGGGTTCTCTCCCTGCAGATTTGAGCAAACACAAGCGCTATGAGATCCGTCTCAGTGTGTACAACGCCGTAGGGGAGGGTCCTAGCAGTGCTCCGCAGGAAGTTTTTGTTGGAGAGGCAGGTATGTTTCTTCTCCCACTGCTTGTGTACATGTACCTTTCAGATACCTTTATTGACGTCTCTATTGACGTTCTGCTTTGAACATGCACCATATGGCTTTTTTCAGTAGGTTATTTGCAATTATAACAAGTGACAGCAGTATTATTTATAGTCTGCTCTGCCAATTTCTAGTCCCCACAGCCCCGCCCCAAAATGTGGTCATCCAGTCATCAACAGCCACACAGCTTGATGTCACATGGGACCCACCTCCTCTGGATGCTCAGAATGGGGACATCCAGGGATACAAGGTGTCAGTCACTTTCCATTTTGTGTTACGGCAAAGCAGCCAATTCATATCATCATTCATTGTCTATTTTTTCACTAAAAATATTGCTACGAATTCGGTATCATGGCCTCTTTCTTTCCCCTGTTTTTTTAGATCTATTTCTGGGAGTTCCAGCTTCAGAATGAGACGGAGCGTTTGCGCACTCTGTTCCTGCCAGAGCTTGGGGTGAAGCTGAAAAACCTGACAGGCTACACCACTTACATGATCAGTGTGGCAGCCTTCAATGCTGCGGGGGATGGGCCCCGCTCCCTGCCCACCAGAGGGCGCACTCAACAAGCAGGTGAGGTATGAAATAGTAGATCCAGATGTGGATGGGTATATCACAGTAAAGATTTGATGGGCCAGTGGTTGGAACTCTATCTTAAGTAGGACTTCAACAGCACAGGATAGCATCTCAGTTTGTCTCACTTTCTTTGTCCTTCTCCATGCCTCTGTGCCTCTCCTCTGTCTGTCTGCCTCTCTCTCTCTCTCTTTGTCACACAAACATAGACTCCTTCTCATTATTTTATTCCCATACTCTCCACCTCATTCGCTTTTCTCAAGTGCTTGTGAAGCGCAGTATCCCAAGGTTAGTCATCTCTTCAGTCACAAAATACCCCCTCTAAAGCATAAATGAGTTCTTTCATCTTGAGTCCCTGTGTTACAGCATAAAGAGGGAAACAACTTGCCACTGAAGTGCTGTAGCTATTACAGCAACACTGCCCACCCCCACTTCCATTCACCAGGAAATAGGGCATATTTGGTACAGCATGTTTAGAGTCAAACTGTGAGAAATGGTATGAGGGATCGCTGAGTCTTCTTGGCCCCTCCTACAGGGCAAACCTTGGGGGAGGAAGCCCAATGACAGCGGAGGAGGAATGACTGCAGAGTGAGGGCGACACATGTAGATTAGTTTTTTGGCCACGGCTGCACAAAGACGTCTGTGTTCACCAACTAGCAACAGTCCCCCCCCTCTGCGGTTTCAGCACAAAAATGGTTTACAGTATAAATTTCTCTTGTCTTTTCCGCCCCCTTGAAGGCTGTGACATTGGCGAGGGGTACAAAGTGCTGAGAACTTAAAAACACAGGCAGGAATTTTGGCTCCCTGCACCACAGGGTACTGGGAAGTGAGCCAACACAAGCTTTTGTGAATTTTATGCAGAACTGTGGCTAAGTCCTGACACTAAGCTGGGTCTGGGCTGGGTCAGCAGGCAGAATTCTCACAGCTATTGCTCAAGGTCACAGAGTGATTTTGTGCAGTCTTGTGTCTACACTGAGCTTAGCTTATTTGCTTAAATGAGCACACAGACCCTATTTCTTCTTGTATTGATCTGATCTCTACTCCAGTGTCCTGCAGTGGAACATTTCATTTCAGATATTGACTATATCTGCATGGACACGATAAACCTTTTTTTTGTGAGAACAGTTTAACTTCTTTTCATGTGTAGCCGGGTCATAAGTGACACATTAAATTTGGGGGTCTTTTTTTCTCCCAAGTATGCTCTAATAGAACACAGAATTAATTTATTGGAATTTTGGGAATGCAAGAAAAACTCAAGACAAGACAGTGTCCAGCATGAATAAAAGACCAGACAATTTTTGTCTCAGCCTCTACATCTTTTGATTTAAAAGCAAAGGGCTTATAATCAGATGAGGATCTTTAACCCTGCCTAGGCACCATCAATATAAGTTGCTCCACAAAATGCTCAATTTACTCTAACAGTTCTAGCACAAAGGACAAAAACAAAATATTCTCCTAAATGAATGCATTCCCTGAACACTTGCCCTTTAATACTAACACTCTGAGGCTTAACCTTTAACTCCAGCTAGTATTCACAGCACTAGGACTTGTAAACACTAATAATTATCCAGTACTACAAAACACTATAAGCATTCGACAGCAGATTGTACTAGGCTAACAGACAGTAGTCAATAGTCAGTAGATGCTACACAATAGACAATGGTAGTGGCCTCTCAAACCTGGTGTAGAAATAATTGAAACTGGATACAACAAAATGTACATTGCTTAGACCACTCAAGCTTGGTAAATAACCCTTAACTTCATATTAAACACTTCACAGTTGATTACTTGAAAGTACATCACTTTACACATTTTCATCAAAATAATCTGTTACAGTGGCAAATTGTAAAAATAAACTCTTTATGTTCATTATCATAGAAGTATTTTAGGTTCATCTCACTCAACATGCAGCACGCCCACCAAGACAAACATGTGGGACCGGTTGCGCCATGTTCATCACATAACGTGTTGAAAATATGTTGAACTGGTGGTGCGTCTCTCAAAAACTCAGATGCATACTCAAAATACATTTAACAACCCTTCAAGAATGCCACTAATGCCACACTTCAGGTGCTTTAATTGCATTGTGAATTTTTACTTCAGCTGTGACTCATGACTTAATCACAGAATTCTCACGGTTTCACTTAGAGTTTACAAGTAGTGCACATCTAAATGTAGTGATTGTTGGCAGATCCACAACCAGGCCAAAACCATATGGGATGTATCCTTTTGCCTCGGTCCTGTGAAAAGATCCAACTGTCATTTGCTCTTCTTTTCTCCCTCCCTCTCTTTCCCAAAGCGCCCAGTGCTCCCAGCTTCATCCACTTCAGCGAGCTGACCACCACTTCGGTCAACGTGTCCTGGGGAGAGCCCAAGCAGGCCAACGGCATCATTGAGGGATACCGCCTGGTTTACGAGCCCTGCACTCCGGTGGATGGTGAGAAACTCTGCCTGGAGCCTAACAGCTCCTTCATACCTTGACATTCCTCAGCTGGCTTTCAGTCAGTGATTTACAACCCCTAGCCTTCTTGCCCTGCTCTTTTTAACTCGCTCTGCTTAAGCTTGTGCGCTAATCTGTTACAGATGAATATAAGGCCCTGTAGCAACATATAAGGCATGGCTGATAAAGTATGCTGGCTTGCTCTCGCACTGAGTGAAACATGGCTGATAGCTTGCTAAGTGTGGTTGCCTGGACCAGATTGTCAAATAATTGGGAGCAGAGGTGGAATGCTGAGTAGAGGCTGCTGTGGTCCCTCAGCTTTTCCCTAATGGACCCAGAGCAAAACCAAGCAGAACACTGAGGAGAGACAGCAAAGACAGGGAATATTAGTTTGTTACAGGAGAGACCCTGATCACTCTGCATATCATGTTTGTCTGGAGGGCTGCTGAAATAATAGGCCTTGCCTGTTTATACATTTTGCGATGCACTCAGTTACAACGTGAAATCAGTTGAGACGTTGGGGTTTGTGTTTGTCTTAGTCTGTGCTTCCATCTGTCTATTCTTCTGAATCTATTTTTGGGGTTGTGAATCTGTATATTTGTTTATCTTCCTCTGTGTGCATTTTCATATGTGCAAATCTGGCTACAAATACTGTAGTGTGTGAGAGAGTGCCTCAATGCTTGCGTGCCTACCTGTCGCTTTGCAGAAAGCAGCATCTAGAGTCTTAGTGTTTCCTGTACAGACTCCTCTCCTCGCACTCCAGGTGTCAGTAAGATAGTGACAGTAGATGTGAAGGGCAGCACACCCCTGTGGATGAAGATCAAAGACCTGGCCGATGGTGTCACCTATAACTTCCGCATTCGGGCCAAAACTCTCACTTATGGCCCTGAGGTGGAGGCCAACATCACCACTGGACCTGGAGAAGGTGGGACTGTCTATCGCTGTGTTATATTACTGCTATCTGATGTCCATTTTAGGATTATAATTCCCCTAAGATTCATAGGATGGCAATTTTTTAAACTTTACTCTGTTTTGCTCTTCCCAAGGAGCCCCTGGCCCTCCTGGAGAACCCTTCATCTCCCGTTATGGCGCCGCCCTCACGTTGCACTGGACCAGCGGTGATCCAGGCCGCTCGCCCATCACGCGATACGTCATTGAGGCCAGGCCCTCTGGTGAGCACAGCACACAAACAGACCAATCCCTTAATCAGTGCACGATTACTAGAAATATATTTGTTAATATTGATACATGTTCTTATTTTGTCTTTAGATGAAGGATTGTGGGATATCCTCATCAAAGACATTCCCAAGGAAGTGACTTCATACACACTCAACCTTGACATGCTTAGAGAAGGGGTCACCTATGACTTCCGGGTCATTGGGGTCAACGACTATGGCTATGGGTCCCCCAGCGCCCCCTCCCCTTCCATATCAGGTTGATAGTGCTTTCAAATGAAGCGTTAATGAAATAATGTATTAAAATCGCAATGAAATGAAAAAATAAATCGATTGAAAAAAAATAAATTAAATCTAAATTTGGTAAATTCTTTGGCACTTATTGTTAAATTTGTGAATATTCTGGCATGGAAAAATAGCTAACAAGTAGAAAAGTAATTTCTCATTTCATTGTGACTAATACAGCCTACATATTTTGTTTAAGCTACTTCCTGGTATTAATATGTGTTATTTGTGCTGTGTTCAGCCCAGAAAGTGTCTCCGTTCTATGAGGAGTGGTGGTTCCTGGTGGTGATTGCTCTGGTGGGCCTCATCTTCATCCTCCTCCTTGTTTTTATCCTCATCATCCGTGGCCAGAGCAAAAAGTACACCAAGAAGGCCGACTCAGGTAAGAAACAGAACTGTCTGCTCAACTCTCTGCTGATGTCTCGGTTCCTCGGTCTGCTTTAGCAAGGCAAGCTATCGACTGGAACTTGTCTTCCTCTTGGACAGCTTTGCTTAGAATTGTGTTTTAATGATTGCACATCTGAAATCTATTTTGTAAAATGGGACTGTTAAAGCTCACGCAATTATACAAATTATCTAGCTTTCTTCACTTTGTTTGGGTGACAGGTGAAAGATGAGAGTAGAGCTATAAGGTGAAACAGCTGGAACAGACAGATTAATAAACATTATTGTTCATGTTTAATTACAATGAGAATCAATACTGGGATAAATGGCTTGGCGGTGATGTAGTGCTGAAGTCATTACTCAGACTTGGAGTCATTATGTAACTGTCTTTAGTGCCCCTCACCCCATTTAACCACACCACCAGCTTGCAGGAATGCTGAATTATTCCAGGTGACATCACTGCTGCTAGCACACTATCAGGAAATATTTGTCTCTAAATCAATGTGATAACACAAAGTACGGAATGCCAACGAATGTTAGCAAACGCCATTGCTATCTGTTAATACTTCACATGCTAGGTGGATAGCAAATGACAAAACAAAGGTCATTTGGGGTCAAGTGACCAAAAGTGGTCTAGTCATGGAGCAGCAAGGAGTTGCTGACAGGAGTTAGTTTGCTAAGCTGCCCAGTAAAGATGGACAGAGTGGTGAGAAGGGAAAAAAGAAATAGGTGAGAAGGTGAGGGGTCAGTGGTCAGGGGTCAAGTCTGCCTATGTCTTCGCAGCAGTGGCTTTTTCAGCTTTGTTAGCATTCAGTGTGGTGCCAGGGTCCCAGGGTCAGTAAACAGGGCTCGGCTTGGCCAGTCTAGACAAGGCCTCTGCTTGTTTGGGGACACAAAGAGGGCTTCTCAGACCCTCTCAACTCCATCCCAGTGCCCCCCAACTTTCCCAGCCACGAGGCTGAGCTGAGCCACTGATGGCTGTTTGTTTTACCTGGGGCCAGTGCTGGACAGTGGGCCCCGGGGCCAACGTGGGTGAGATCTCACCAACCAGCCAGGGAAGAGAGAGGTCACTGGGATCTGTGGCCCTACTTCACACCTCAAACCCACACATAAATCTGACAGTCTGAGTGTGTGCGTGTGTGTGCATTTTCAAATGATCAAACACTTTTTGTTTCCATGTTGTTAACTGCACACATAAGAGGACATGATTGTGTATTACTTTGTTTTATCTTCTGTTCAGAATAAAAGAAAGATTTAAATGGAGTAAACCTAAGTGAATATAACCTTTAAAAATGGGTAATGGTAGGACGCATGTTCACTCAGACCTATTATACAGTTGTATGAGCAAGCTGAAGCCTTATGCTGGAGGTTACTGTGTTCTGTTAAACTAATCTTTAAAGATTCAATTCAAATCACACATTACATACTTCAAAGTTTCATCCTCTTATCCTGTCCAGGCAACCACTCCAACTGTACAGCACTGCCCTTGAGCCATGGAGAGATGGTGCGGCTGGATGAGGGACGCTTCCCGTCCCTGGAGCTTAACAACAGACGTCTGTCTGTCAAAAACTCCTTTTGCCGCAAAAACGGCATCTACACACGGTCAGTTACCAGCACCAGAAGCATGCTGTTAATTATACATTATCTTTCAACTATGATGTTAAGTTTATCGCTGTTTGTTTCATGAAAGCAAAGATTAGTTCTTCATTCCAGTTCCCAAAAATGTTAACTCAGTAACTTCCAAGCTTTCCTTTTCCATTCAGTGTGTTACTTGTGATACTGCCAGGAATACTTAATGCAGGCTTGTTTGTTTCGTCGTCTCCCCTCAGACTTGTCTGTCTGTCTTGAGAGAACAAATGATGTCTCTAGGAGTCGGGCTACTAATTTCAGCCTCCATCCGCTTCCCTCGTTGATATTCTATGTGTATGTGTCGCAACAATTTATATAAGAGGGAAACACAATGCCAGCCATTCGCATTCATGAGCTTCTGCATGTGCTCTTTGTCTGTCCATCACAGCCTTAAACAAAGGGTGCTTATGGGTCAGAGCAGGCCATCTTCCTCTGGCCTCTTGCCCAGAACTTCTCTTTGGTGCAGTGCTGTGAGAGCAATATCAATATGAAGTACAGCAGTGTCTGCAAGGGAACATGTCCTGCCACCCATGAGGACTTTAGCACACTGGCTCTTTGGTAATGTTTAGGTAAACATTAGATAAGATGAATTTCACAAAGCCTGCAGTATGCAAAGCAAGGGGAATGTCCTGTGTGGGGAGATTGGTCACGCACTGGGCGGCTGGATGGCTGCATGTTTGCAGTGTTTAGCAGAGATGGAGGTTCACAGTCTGTTTCCTGTTGCAGTAGAAAATAGAGATTGCTGTCTACCCATTAGTGTATCCATTATGGTGGAATGCTCTAGATGGGGTGCACCAAGGGTAGCGGTAGTTTGTGCTGTTTTATCCTTGACCAAGGAAGCCAAGGAGGGGATCAAAGGGCATTGAGTTGCTCCCTCCCTTTGAAGAGCTTCAGTCTGGTAGCGGACTCTTTGCTAATGATCTGTGGACTGAAGAGTATGAGTGGGAGGGTTTCCCATGGGGGAAGAACGGGTGAGGGAGGGATGAATGAAGCAGAAAGAAGAGGAGGGAGCAGAATACAGTCTGCTAAATAATTAAAAGCTCACTGGCAACATTTTTTGGAATGTGAAGGGTAGCGGGATCCGTCACCCCTCCCCCATGATCACGTGGCTCAGGCCCCATCCTTTTTACGCCTGTCTTAACCTCCTCTGAATTTTAAGCAGATATTTTATCACAGCCCGCCCCACTCACGTCATCTCCTTTAACCCAGAGGAGGTGTCCCTTTGTCATGTCAAGGCTTTCACGGACATTGTCATGTTGTGTCTTCTAAGCTTCCTTCTTGGCATTCCAGGTGATTTAGCCCCTGCATTAATCTCGGTGCATATTTTTATTTGAAAGGCCGTCAAGGTTGCCTTCTTCACGGCTTAATGTTATACCTGACATCACAGCATTATATGCTTGTCAGTTCCGCCCTCACACGGAATTTTCCATTTCAAATCATTTAAACATTTATTTACATTATTTTCTGTTTCATATCAACCTTGGTTCATATACTTCCTTTGTCTTTTGCTGAACCAAATTCTTCTCTTTCTGCTGCGCGACCTTGGCATTCTGATATAGTCCAGTTCAAAAATCTCAGCAGACCTTGAACACAGCAGCAGTCAGAGCTGCTTAAGAAAAATAACTATCTACACAGATGTCTCTGCCTGCTTCACTTTATAGACTTAATGACTGGAGCCAAGAGAAGTTAGGGGTCTTTTTACTTGACCTGAGCTCATAAAAAAAGTTTATAATAGCTCGCTGAGCTCAGGGCCATGCTTAGTTACGGAGTTATTCTGCATGAGGTCTAAATCTTCTGACTGAATCTGTAGATTCATTCAGCTCTAATCAGTGCAATGAAGTCTGTCATGAGGATTCTCATATGTTCTTGTGCAGGATCCCGTGTGTGCATCTGATGATAGTCTGGGTGAACTCATGGACACTGACCCCCTGCTACACTCCAAACAGACAGTTTGAAAAGATCAGAGGGAAAGAGCAAGAGAATAGGGCCAATTATAGGCTCGAATATTATGTATCAGTGCCTTCCCAGAATGCAGGAATAATCCATTCTGTTGTTACTGTCACGCTGCCTCTGAACTAAGCTATCTGCAGGATCGAAGAGGATGCACTGAGCATGTGCATGTTAATCCCATCCCACTGAACCCCCTGTGGGATGTGAAGCTTTGTGTTTCATTTTTAGAACTATTTTGCAGCCTTTCATTAGTCATCAGATTGTTGGGTATATGTCACAGAACTAACCAAGTTTTTTTTTTCCTCCCAAAATTGTTCTCAGAAAGAATCGAAATGAAACATGGTTTGTTACATACTCTCTAGCCCTCGCCTATCTCTTATTATCTGTATCTTGCTTTCTCTCTCACACATCCTCTTCTTTCTCTCTGTCTCTCCAGGTCTCCACCAAGACCCAGTCCTGGCAGTCTGCACTACTCAGATGAGGATGTCAGCACTAAGTATAATGACCTGATCCCAGCAGAGAGCAGCAGCCTGACCGAGAAGCCCTCTGAGATATCTGACTCTCAGGTATGCACTGGCCCCTGCCTTCACCATGTCTGGCATAGACAATGAATTTAAACTGCACAGTGAAATTCAACAGTTTGAAAATCTCAAAGTGACAGGTCCTCCAGGGTAAAGTGATAACCTTTCCAAACTCAAAAATAATTTTCTTTCTCTCACTTGCTCACTTTCTGACTCTCACTGTCTATCCTCTTGACACCTTCACTTCTTTTTATTTCTCATAATTGCAACTTTGCTAGGAGCGGAAATACCATCTCTCTGAAGAGTAGCCATTTCCCTGCTCTCTCCATTGAAATCCAGATAGCAGCCTAATTATAAAGTAGGCTTTCTGAGAACAAATTAATGACAGCCTGGAATACAACCTGTCTCAAATCCATCACCTCAAAATTAAATGTCCTCTCTTGACATAGGCCTGTCATGGTTGACATATCTGAACCTGACTTTGGGTTTTTTTGTGACTGATTCTTCTCATGGGAAGGAAGTATGGGGCAGATTCTCATGTCTCAAGCCCCTTATAATGTCTTCACCACTAATTAATTCTCCTCAAACAGGAAATGTCATGTCAATATGGGCTGCTGGGCTCCGGCTCCTCTGAGCATATGTCATGTGAGGATCTGGATGGGTCAGTGTGTGTGGAATAGGAGGGTCCAGAGAAAAAGACAGGGAAGTGGGGAGTCATGAGCGATGATAGAGTCCAGGGGGGTGAAGCTGATAGTAACGGATCACAAAACTCCCCACTTTGTAAACAAGAACATCTGTCTTCCCACACCCTGCACTGGGTCTCCCTGGTCTATTTATACGGTACCTACACAGTCAAAACGTTGTTCAACCCAGTTTGAATAAACACTGCTCTCCCAGGAGCTGCAAACCGGTGTTATTCTTTTCCTCTGCATAGCCTCCCACTGTTTACCTGCCACTTGTGCAAATAAATGGACTCATGGTGCTTCAACATCTGTCGAGCTATAGTCCCCCAGCAGAGCGGTGAATGGGCAGGCACTTGATAGGCACACACTGCTAAGTACACTTTGTTGCACCAATATTTGGACTTTGGACTTTTCTCTGTGAGACTAATTCACCTTGTCCTTTGTGAAATGTTTCCGAGCCAGTACAGTGTACTGAAAAACGCAATAAAAGTGACATGATTTACCCACAGAAACATTTGTATCGTAGAGGACTGATGGCTTAATGTTACCACACAAGCAGTCATTGAAACTTTAAACACTGTCTCCATCCAATTTCAGGACACATTTGTGTATGTTTGTCAGATCTGTTCTCCGCAGAGCTATGGGTGAGCTCCTATTTGTCAAAGACCCCCTATAGAAGTGATAATGTGCCCTGTAGGATTCTACAAGTAGATTTTCAGTAGTTTCTGTGTAGATTCTTACCGTTGTATTATTAACCCGGTTTCTCCTTAACTAGTTTGAAAAATAGATTTTTTTTCCAATATTGTACAGCAATGCCACATACATATTCTGTATCTGGTAGTTGCAACGCTTCACTGAAGTTACATTATGCTTATATTGAGCCCGAGATGCCACTGTTTTATGGCTGCCCCATTACGTCAAATAGAAAATGCGTAGATGTTTTATGCATCATTTTATACTCATTTCCCTGTCACTCAGCAGGATATATTTGGTATCTTTGGAAGCACTGGGAGCTCCACTACAATTTAAAATAAAGTTCTGTGGGTTTGAACAAAGTCTGGCAGCATAGAATGCATTTGTAAGGATGAACCTACTAAACACAGCGATGTGATTCGCAGGGCTGAAA
>OMKZ01000840.1:6289-19512 GCA_900302535.1 Neoniphon sammara
GTTATAAAGAGCCCTCTGTTGGTCATTTTGGTAACTGTGTAACCACAGTCCAGTGCTAATTTCAGTACATTGTGGTGGTTGTAGAGGGGAAGTAGTTGCTAATCTAGAAGAGAGAGCAATAGGCATATGGTAAAAAGGCAGAAATCTGAAATAAAAGGCAATAATTTAATAATAACAATAATTTAACAACAACAACAACAACAACAACAATAATAATAGTAATGATAATAATGATAGTTTGTTGAAAAGACTGGTATGAGTTGTGCAAGTTTGTTTCTTCCAGTCAGATTTTTCATTATATTGCATTCTGTATATTATATTCCGTATTATTCTCCAATTGGCTTTCAGTGAGTCTACTCACTGACTCTAGTCAGTGAGTAGATTAGTCAGTTCTAATGAACTGACTAATCAGGCCTGTCTGCTTAATTGTGTAAAATACAGAGGTTACTGCAAAATTATATAAGCCGACATGACTGGCCTGTTGTCAAATGTATGAACATGTGGGAGGCGAGCCATTTGTTACATAAACATTTCTGTAATAAACGACTTCCTGTAATAATAAACGACTTCCCCCACCATAACTTTGCAGATGTGCCAACTATTACTGGCTCATTTTGCTCATTGTACTGTAAATAAGCAACCACACATAAAGTAGACACCGTTGCATTTAGACCTTGACTTCACACCGACCAAAATCTCAGGCATCTCTACAGGTATTTATATCAACTGTCCATTTCCATCAAGAGCATTCATTTTGGTTTTGAGTCACTTGATATGTGATAGCTCTACTAAGATCAGCACACATTTCACCAAATGCACCGCTGCAAAAGCAAGGGAGTTGAGTTCCTTTCATTTCAACAGACAGTCTTATGTTATCAAAAAAAAAAAAAAAAAAAAAAAAAGTTTGTCAGCACTGGTGTTGTTTTATTTTATTAAATTTTATTAAATAAAATTTTAAAATTGCTCATTATAATACAAAAGAAAGATCTGACTTCATCCAGTAAGAAATGTTGACTATAAGATTAGCGAATTAAATATTTAATTTAAGTATAAAGTATAGTGCAAACGGTAGGTTTTCCTATCACGAAACCTGGTGGAAAAAAACAAAACTTCTGCTGCAGTCGCACTCGGTGGGGCTCGGACAATAAATCGAGCGACCCACCCACGTCTGCCATTCATTACGTGATGACGTGCCACCCTTTACGGCACTGACGATTGGCTGAGTTGACAGGCAGGTAGCAACAACAACCGTGGGATAGAAACAGCCGTCAGTCGTATTGGGCTCAGTTACATCGATCTGTAATACTTCCATGAATTATAGTGAGAAAAATAAACTTACAAACTAAGTTAACTGAATCAAAACAGTCATCGGTTGCAGCAGTGCAGTGAACCCGACGGCAAACCGGGAACGAGTCTTTGTTTTGGTAAACTCAGCAAGAGGTAAGATCAATTGTCTGCGTTACCTTTATGTAACTTAACGTAAACAGTTGAAAGTTAACATAATCGCTAAAAGATGAAGCTGTGCGTCTGCAAAGAGATCGTGCTTTGCCAGAAAAAGTGGTCTTTCAGTGACGAGGCAGATACATACAGTCTATGGGCAGATACGAGAAGCTCAGACCTTTGTTCGCGTCAGGTTTCTAGCTAATGTTATCAAGTTAGACAAACTTGGCTATAGCGCTACGTAACTTCGTGGTTCAGGTTAAGGTTTTCCTCAATGGACAAGTGTAAAATTTCCATAATGACGCTGCATAACTACATGACAACAGCCAAATGCTAACCCTCCCAGTTCCATGAAAGTTATAATTTGCCATTTGTTGCCATTGGCAGCGCCGCAATTTTCAAATCGCGATCACGTTGTGTTTGTGAAATGCTTGGTTAGATGAAATTAGCTGATTTGCCCCTTCAAAGCACGGAGGAATGCCCGGCTTAAAGGACAGCATAAATTTAACTGCAGAATAGATGAGTATGATGTATGTTGCAACAGTTTTGCCGAACTGCAAAGGAAGCAAGGCAAGTTTCAACAGTGTCTTGAGAGCTGTTGTCTACTGAATGACTGAATGTATTCCTAAACCTAACAAGTTTTGTTTTACAAATTAAAATCAACGGGAAATATCGCGATCTTTCCCACCGTTAAATTAATAATTTTCTAATCCTGCTTTGTGGAATACGTCTCTGGAAAGAGTTAAATATGTTGTTGACATAATGACTGACTTTGAGGTAGGTCGCTTCAGTTGGACATTTACATAGGGGTATGAAAACACTAGTCTGATAGTAAATTGCATAATTCAAAACAATGCATAGCCTAACGATCACTATCAGTTTTAGAAATGAGTCTCTGACCTAAATGTTTTGTCATGAAACATTACTTCTGTCTGAGTGATGAGGTTTCAGGCCCCTGATTGTTTGTTACATAATGTGTGTGCTGCAAGAGCATCTCTCTCTGTCTCTCTCTCTCTCTCTGTGTGTGTATTTACTGGGGTAAATTTGTCTGTTGATTGCTTAATGAAATTCTCACATGACATTCTCACTTCCTAGTTTAATCCACTCAACCCACCACACTGTTCCCTCCCTTTAACCTGCTATGTCAGTCACATTGTGTGTGTGTGTGTGTGTGTGTGTGTGTGTGTGAGCATGCATGCACCTCTTGCTTGTCTGTGTGGTGAACCAGACACAGTATTTGTAATGCCCCTCTCTCTGTGAGATGTGTATATGTAAAAAAAAAATGTAATCTACATTTTTTGTTAATGGCATTATTATTCATTATTACAACTTGCTTTTATAACAGTACATGAATTGCTCACAGTTGGACAATAAATGGTTTTCTTTGTGCATTATAGCCTTTGTGTTCATTATTAACTGCTTGCTATTGTTATGTTGATGTCAGTGGAATTACAGTGTTTAATGTTGGATACTGAAACTGAATAAGAGCATTTACTACACTGTGAATACCTAAAATTTAGTATCTAATTCTAGGTCAGACATGAAGCTCTTCACCCTCCTGCTCTGCCTCAGTGCTGCCCTGGGCTCCACTGCCTTTGTACTGTTACATCCGTAAGTAATGCAATAATATATGGATGGATAAATAAGCAGATGGTCTGGTGACTCCTACTGTCACCTCCTCAGGTTCAGCCCACCAGACAACTCTAAATTGTTAGCTTGGCCATGTACTATAGAGCTGAAGATTAATACTCTTTTACCACTTGTGTTAATATCTATCTATCTATCTATCTATCTATCTATCTATGTGTTAACATACAGATGTAACCTAATAGTCTATATCACTGTCATATAACAGCTGGCTACAGGATGTCATAATGCCTAGAGTAGTGAAGTGAACTTAACTACGAAGTCAACAATAGTTATGTAAACTGTAAACCAAGGTGATTCTAACTGTGTGTGTGTGTGTGTGTGTGTGTATGCGTGTGCAATTTTGTGCAACTTTGCAGACACATGTGGACTAAACTTATCCTGACCCACCACTGGCCCAGCACCTTCTGTGGTGTGAGTTTCTCTGTGCTCTTTGTCTATGACGTTACATTTAGGCCTTTAAATTTACAGTCTGTATTTCTTTTGGCCATCCAGAATCAGCTACATTCACACATGGTTTTGAAGAGTCTGGCTTTTTAAAACTTCCTCAACCAATTGTAGTTCATATGTTATACTTAAATCATTTTTATCTGTCACTTATTTAGGTCCCTGCATCAATAGAGCAGACTTTAAATGTTTGTGAGAAAAGAAAAGGTCTTCAGTCTTATAAATGATGATTTAAACACCGCCATTAGTGTGGCAGTAATGTTTAAGCTGGAGGCATGATACTGCTGTTATGGCTTGGGGCTTTAATATCATGTGACAAGTGCCAAGACCGTCAACAGTCTATGGTTGCTTAGTCAGCTTTATGTTGTCAGTTATAGAATAGTCTGACTCACAGGATGTAGACTGTGGGTATAAGCCTGACACTGGCCAACTATTACAGTCGTAATTTTCCTCCCCTTTAGCTTTCTGTGTGTCACCATTTTCAAAATCCCTGTTGCTATGTGAAACAATAACTGCCTCTGAGCTATCAACCTACACGCTGAAATATCAGTTGGACTTAGCGCTGCCCAAGACGACTGTGACTGGTTTAAAGAAATACAACCAGCCAGACTGTTTTTCCCTTTTAGCAGATTGAAAATGGGTTGAGCTGCTCCATTCTGCAGTGGAGACAGGTCTGGTCTGCGAGACTTGTCATAGAATCTGAAGCATTCAGTCAGTCACTGTGGTACAGTTTAGTCTGTTTTTAATATCCTGTACTTTAAGCCAAGTATAATTTTTATCCCAAGGCCAGGAACCACAGTTGACCTGTGTCTGGTCCCTTTTCACTCTGCATGGCAAAGTCACCAAAGAGAACAAGCTAGAATACTGTATGTCAAGTAAACCCCCTTTCAAGAGCTCTATCTGTTTGCTTATTATCTTCCCCATGGAATTATGCATTTAGTTGGGTGTGTCTGTCTGTCTATCTGTCCGCGGCTAATCTCGCAAACTACTGGGCCTATCAACCTAAATTTTTTTGTGCACAGTTATGACTACATGAGGAAGAACCTCTTACAGTTGTAGTGATTCAAAAACTTTGAAAAACGTTTGTTCTCACTAATTCCGCTCCCTCACTCCATTCTTTGTCTAGCTCGCTCAGCCACTGCTCTCTCTTCACATACTACTGGACCTATCAGCCTAATATGGTATTTTTTAATCCTATTTTCGGCGTGTTCGCTCCAATCCCGGGTGAAAAAATCCAGGACGTGCGTTGCGTTTTCTGGGCGAGTTTATAAAACACACTGCTGACGAAGAAAGTCAGCATAACACAGAGCAGACACACGGGAGAACAGCACTGTAAAAAGTGTCAGAGGCTGATGGAATCTGTCAACAAGCGGGGGTTAAAAAAGGTTAAACAGCCTCATGCTTCTCAACTGTAAAAAATTAAGCGTAAAATAGCCGTTGTGGTTTCATACACCAGTGGACCAATTTGCCTAATCTTCTCGGGTCTTTGGTTGCGGAACAAGATCAAAGCCATCATGGAAAACCCCTCTCAGCCCCTCTACAATGAGTTGTGGCACAAAGCAATAACAACTATCTACTTTATATAGACATTATGTTCCCACACACGCCTGGTGGAGATCTGCACTATACTGAATGCACTCATCCAGTTGTGTGTAGGTTTAAATACAAGGCTGTCATGAACAGGAAACAAATTTGTAGCAGTGTAAGTAGGCAATTTAACCAAACTTTATGACCAGGAATAACCCAGCTAAAGACAATGTTACCCACTTCCTCTGCCTCAAAATGTTATCTATACATCACTGTCTCAGCATTGTGGCCTTAAATATCATGTGATGACTTACAAGTCATGAGACTAGCTGTGTGTCAGCAATCTGGGTCAGATTAGGCAACACATGTCTCACAGTCACAGGAGGACATACAGTGGTTTTAACTCTTCCATAAGTCAAAGACAGATTCCAATTAGAAAATAATGCAAGACTCAGTTTCTGTTGCTTTAGTGTTTACATATTGCTTAGGCTATCAATCTAGGCTTAGGTGTTAAACAAACATTTGTGTAACAAGAAATAAGATATCAAGTTGGTACTCTGTATACCAAGCTGTGGAGAAGTGACGTTGATCCTTAACCACAAACCATGATCATTGTCCGTCAGTCTCTC
Organism: Neoniphon sammara; assembly: GCA_900302535.1. NCBI lineage: Eukaryota > Metazoa > Chordata > Actinopteri > Holocentriformes > Holocentridae > Neoniphon > Neoniphon sammara. Next base: position 11,980 of record OMKZ01000840.1, read on the forward strand.
TGTAGTTCCCATTTCAAGTCAGCAGTCTCAGTAGGGGAATCAGAGGAGGAACCTGGAAAGTTGTGTGTAGTTAAAATATGTAGAATGTATTCATTTGATGAAACCATTGTTCATTTACTTGAAAGCAATATCAAAGGCATAGGATTTTTCACTGTTAAATGAGGAGGCAGTTAGTAAATAGGGTTACTGCAACCGCAACATGAACATTGAAAACACTGTACTCTTTCATATAAACACTATTGCACCAAATAAGGCAGGGCTATAATTTGATCAAGGATTATCTTACAATAATCATATTGTGATGATATAATGATATTGTTATCATGATGCACAGTTATATTATCTAAATTAATGATCTGAATCAAAGAGTACTTAAAATCTTTCACTAAATGAGATCTGAAATACATTTAAAAACTACAGTATTATCAGACTTAATATTGGCATGCAATTTAATGCAGTCAGCACCAGTTATTTGACATGTGTTTTTGCATGTTAGCAGATATTTCATGTTCATTTAAAAATAATTAGGTTGCAGCCACCACCAACCCCACCCCACAGGAAATTTCCTATGTTCAGCCTTCTTGCTTGCAGCTTGTAGATGCATGCAGGAAACCACATTTACATCGCTTACCCACAAATTTGTTGGTTTCTGTTTTTCAATAGTAAGACTATGAAAATTACTCTGCAACAGTGGCTTAATTTTTTCATTCTTTTTAATTTTTTTTTTATTATTTTTTTATTCATGCACATTAAAGGAGCTGGGGGTTGCAACAGAATTTTTTGCCATTTATCTTGTGATGGAACACTATCATTTTACTATCAGTTAATTACATTAACAATAACAGCAAAGCTTCTACAGTATGTCTTGTGTTTTTGTGTCCTAATAAAACAATATTTATCTGTATGAATTGCAGATGGAACATTGTCATCCCAACATTAGCTACTGGACACTACATGGACTCTGGTAAGACTGTGTGAATGTGTGTGTTGTGCGCCTATTAGCACAGTCAATTAACAACACCCAGTGGGTATTATGGCTTTTGTATAGTGAATGTATATTGTCTGAAAAGATTTTTTTTTGGTAAAGAAGTCTATGGGAACATGGGAACAAAATCCATGACTAATGGCTACAGTGAATATGTTACTTGTTTATCACCATTCAGTTAAGTAAACAAGATTGATACTTTATTCATCTCCAAGAGATGAATAAAATCTATCTATCTATCTAAAGCACCTCCAGGTGTAAATAGGCCTACTGGGAAAACTTAGTAAAGAACACATACAGTTGTTACATACTGATTAGCTGTAACAACCAGTTGTACAAGTCTCTCTCTTTCTCTTTGTCTCTATGCATGAGCAAATGAGCAACTGAGAGATAACAAGATATCTGTGTGAATGTGACTGTTTTCCAGGCCAGATAAAGGGATTGACTGCAATTCATCATGGCCTTTCAACTCTTCGATGATAGAGGTATAGCACTGTTCACTGTACTCTGTCTGTGTTTGCGTGTGTTAAACTGATAGGAGTATATACATTTTCTCTCTGGTCGCAGTACAGTAGGACACTGTTCTGTGTTAACTTTGTCCAACACCGGACAAAGCCAAGACAGTCAGGTAAAATTAGTTAAATTAATAAATTTCCCCTCTTCTTTTCCAATCTGGGTTGTGGCAAATGAACTGATTCGTATTGCTGAAACATTTCAGATACAATAATGTGTTTGCATTTTTCCAGGACTTGCTTCCAGACATGGAGAAGAGTTGGCCTGACTTACTCAACCCCGCGTCGTTCTCATTCTGGTATTGTATCTATTAATCTATACATCTTTCTGTAAGGATGGATTCTATGAGTATAGCCTATTTTATAACCACTTCTATCTAATCTTATACTACTATGCCACTGCACTCTTTGTCTTACCCCATTCTCTTCTGGATTCTGGTGTGACATAATGAATAATACTCTGACACTACTGTATTATAACGTAGTGTTTCTTATTACAGTATACACAATACATTTATCTGTTTATGTTTCTTTCTAAGTGACCTTCTTAGCACATCTTCTTTAGGAATCTAGTATTATAACGTACTCCACTGTGCTTCATCACATCATACCTATCTTTGTTTGAAACTCTCCTGATTATACTATACCACCTTATTTTTAGATTGATAATAACAATGCATTTTTGAAATGTTATCGTTGATATTTAGAATTGATTTTAAGGACTTTAGAGTCATAAACATTGCTCAGCCTAAAGGATTCTATATAAACATTTAGTTCAAGCAAAAACAGGAGCATCACCAGCATTTGAGTTACAAGGTTTTTCCATGGCAGTAGTGATAGACAAATCTTTTTCTGTCTGTTTACTTCTCTCCTGTACGATACCATGCACATTAAAGTATATGTAGTCTGTTTGTAACTTTGTACACGTTAGAGAACTCACCAAGTCTTTGTCGGCTTATTTTCACAGGAAGTACGAATGGCACAAACACGGTACCTGTGCGTCCAAATCACCTTCTCTGGACAGCCAGCATAAATACTTCAGCAAGGCTCTGGAACTGTACCATAAAGTGGATTTGGACAGGTATCTCACACACACACACACACACACACACACACACACACACACACACACACACACGCATATGCTTCTTTACTCAACAACATGGCTATTTGCCATTTGGCTGATCCACAGATACTGACTCATTTAATGCAATTCACTCTGGAAAAGATCATCAGCTAAATGCCTCCACTGTAAATCTTCTGTGTCTGTTGTAGCGTCCTGAAGAAATTCAACATCATCCCTTCAGAGAAATACTACTCAGTAAGTGTTTTACAGCAATGATATGATACTTCAATCATCACTGTCATCAGGGTTATTATATAGTATTATTATAAGTATTCTGTTCTGTTGTAAGCACTGTGCTCTGGGGCTACAGGCTTGACCACCCTGTGAATACAGTTATGGAGGCAACACTCAGTATCTTTTTGGCATATGAATTGTCAATATAAAGATATGTATCTCTGCAAAATATTGCCTATCGGTGATCAAAAATATTAGTATTAGTGTCAGCCTTCAAAGATGATATCCAACCCCATTATAGTCTACATGCTTTATAAAAAAAAAAAATCTGAATAAACAGTATGTATGTATCTATGTGATAAGTGTAAAAAAGTGATACAAACATTACGCTTCACTTTTCCTTTTGTGTAGTTTTCAGACATTGAAGCTGTCATAGAGAAATTCTATGGGGTGAAACCTAAAATCCAGTGTGCCCATCCATCAAAGGTATGAACTGGTACTGTCATGAAACACAAATAAAAATTACTATATATGCATGTGTATTTTTTGTTGGTGATGTTTTTTTGTAACTGTTGACTGATGTTCTATTTACAACATCCTGCACGAGGTTAAAATGTTTGTTGTGTTTGACAGGATGGTGGTGTCCAGGTTCTGGGTCAGATTGAAATCTGTTTCAGCCCTGACTTTACTCTCCTCGACTGTGAGAAACAGATTACCACAGAAACCATCGCTTGGGGAGACCGAGCCAGTCCCATGGGTGTTGACAGGGCATCTGGGTTCAGTGTGTGTGACCATGATATGCCTGTCTACTATCCAGCTGCGCCTTGAGACGCACAACACACTACAGCCCCACTCTTAAATAAATGCACACATATAGACACAAATGTAGTTTACCTGCCAGTTCTACCACAACCCAGAACTTACACACACACACACACACACACAGAAAGAGAGAGAGAGAGAGAGAGACGATAATGCTGTACCAACCTTCATGCACCTCCTTTTTTCCTTGAATTACTGGATAGGCTGCTTCCCATCATCTAAATGCTGTCCTTGATATAAGTCTCTCAACCTCTCATTGATCATGAATGCCACAGCCTTAATGATAATGATGTGTAAAGAAATATCAATGCTTGTCCAAAATGTTTTTTTTTTGTTTTTTTTTTTAACTATGTGAGAAAGCTGGCATTGACAGGTAATGGGTAAAAAAACCCTAAAATTACTTGAATTTTGCTTTTTATAACCTAGGAAAACCAGGACACACATGCACACACACACTCATCTACTGCATAGTATTTTAATCCCCTCTCTGATCCCTGCTATTTGATGAGTCCCACTGTGCACATCTTGTTTCTCAGGGAAGTAGCACATGGTTGGACAGACACTATAGGCCTCAGAAGTCTGACACAATGTCGCTTACAAACCTTTACCCAAGTATGGAATTCAGATCCAACACATTTTCTCTATGGGGTTTTCATATAATCATCTGTGATTTAAGCTGGCATGTAAAACTTTATCTCCATGTTTCTCTCTTAAATAGGACTGGATTCACTTGATAACCCAAGTAATCATTATGCTAACAAAAAGCTAATACTGCCACACGTTAAATATGTCACAGCTGGCTGTTCTGAGACCAGTGTCAGACTGATTTTAGGACTAGATTTTTTAGGACTAGAATCATACTAGCTTGCTACTGAGTCATAAAAAAATACATGTTTAGCTAGCTGCCATGTGCATTTCTTAGTCCGGCCTGTTAACTTTGTTCAAGGATGACAAGAAAAGTATTAAGCGAGGGGAGAATCACGACAAGTCTGGTCATGTGCGACGGGTCATCACGGGTGTCTAAACACGGAGTCCGATTTGTTGGTTGGTATGTTGGTTGTTTGGGAATTATTTTGAAGGAGTTAGGAAAACCCCATTCATTTCTACTATTTCTACTACCTTTTTTTTATCTGTAAGTCTCAGAAATGCTAACAAATCATGGCATGACTTCAGAGGCCTATATAATCACACACACACACAGAAACATGAGTTTTATTAATGCGTATGTTTATATTGGTGCTGCTTGCTGTATGTTTCTGTACATAGACTCATTTAGTATGAAGAATAACTGAACAGTTACACATGAAACAGTTGCACATGAAATATTTTTAAAATGAAACCTGCCTCACATATTAACAGTTAACATTAAAATTAAAACACATTATGAGTTACTGCACTTATGAGTCATCCTAAGACATTTGCTTGTGAAATAATTGACACAGTCATTTATGTTTTTTAAACACTGTACTGTCTGATGTATTTCAGGTAGCAGAATTTTTCCAAAATGGATATAAAGTATTGTGGAATAAAACTCCTGAAATTTACAAAACTTGTGCTTGTCATTCTTAAATTGTCTTTTAAATGTCAGTAAAACCATTGCCATTCCATTCCATTATGCCATTGCTTGCCATTGTTTTGCTGCCCGGTTCAGCACAGTTGTCCAAGAACAGGACAAATACTGGATTTTTGGAGTTGGTACTTCTATTGATATCCGGTAGTAAATCAACTTCATATGATGTATCAGATATTTTCATGCATCAAAATACACATTTGTAGCAAAGAATCTTCAAATTTGGCAATCAAATAGTCAATAAAGATCTACTGGAGAGGTGATATTATACCACTGAAAATAAACATCCTGACACAATCCTCAGCACCATCTGCTCACCTGTGGTACAATATTCTGCCAACACACCCACTATACAAAGTGTTGAAAACAATCAAGTCTGATGAACAAATAAATTGTATTTTAATTACATTTAATTGCATTTCAATTGCTTTTTAAATTATCACAAGTACTTTTTTATTGCAATGTGTCTTTTTTCCATACTAGCCAACATATACAACAATAACAATGTATCTGTGATGAGTTAATATCAGCCAGCTGATCAGTTGGGCTCTGCTTACAATTCAGCTGATGTTCTGGACAAACGAAAGAAATCTAGCATATACCAAAGTTTCTCTTTGTATTTAGAATTCATGCCACTGAAAGTGAATCCAGCCGAGTCCTTAACTACAGCTGCTGGTGAATAAACACTGCAGAGTTGTCTGCCCCTGAATCCTCAGGAGTGTGTTAGGGTGCATCTTAATTTCTAGTCGAGCCAAGTTGATATTCCTACTATAACCTCTGTATGGTCGACAATTTCCAACACTTTATCAATGGTTTGGCTTGGTCTCACAACCCTGGAACATTTCCTATATATAGAAAACAGTGAGCTCCAACATCTACTCCCCCATTAAACAGAATCTTATTGTTGATGTTGAATGTTATCAACTCAGTTAAATTTCAGTGCCTTGACTCAGTGTGAGCAAGATGCCCTTTACAGAAGTGACCTGTCTGACAAGGGCAGATAAAAGTTACACAAAAGTGCAATAAAACACAGGAACACAAATCAAGCACTGTCATGACAGAACAGTACATACAGAAAAACAGCACAAGCCTGCAGTAATACCTCTCCAGTAAAGCAGAAATGTCATATTAGTGCACAACCCCATCTCTCTCTCTCTCTCTCTCTCTCTCTGTCATGTGATTTTGTGTTTTCCCTCACTAATTAACATAGAAAAATCACCCATTAGTCTTTCTATCTGTTGGTTTTCTGTCTGCCTTTCTGCCAATATCTGTTTGTCTACTGTACATCTACTCCGCGTGTGTGAATATTAATGTTATGATCTCCTTATAGAGCTTTAATCCTACCAGGACAAAGACATAATCCTGAACCTCCTCCCACAGCACAGAGCAGCAGCAGACCTACTGCTGGAGAGCTCTGATTACATTTGCAATATTAGCAAAACACACCTCAAATGCATGCCAGCTATATTTTAAATGTGGTCCAAATCCTTTGTAATGCACAGAAAACAGGACGATGAGCATGTGTTTTTCAGAGATGTGCCTGGGTCAGTGGGGACGGTGCTGCTTCAAATATCCAGGTTGTAGTATTCAAAACTACATCAATTATAGTGAAGCCCAGGTCAGGTTCAGACACCTGACCGAGGAAAAACACCAGGCCTTCCTCACATCACCTTCATCCCCTGCTTCCATTCAGTGAATCTCTCTCTCTCTCTCTCTCTCTCTCCCTCTCCCTCTCTCTCTCTGGTTATGTAACACTGCAGCTCCGCAAAGCTGCTGATGTGACAGATCCAGGTACCAGCGCGCGCGCGCGCACACACACACACACACACACACACAGTGATCGACCAGATCCCTCTGTACTCTCTGTGACTGCTTCCCTCAGTTGAATCGGCATGTTATTATGGATTTGTACATTGACTGCCACCCTAGTTTCCATTATAATTCTATTGAATTCTGACATGCTTTCACAGGGTCCGAGCCACAATGGTTTTCACAGATATCTGCTGTTCTTTTTCCATTCTGTCCTGTTCGATGCTGCCCTGTTTTGTAAGCATGCCTGCCTGTATGCGGTGAGTGTCAATGGATGTCATGTAAGAGAAAGAGAGAGAGAGAGGAGAGAGAGAAAGGTAGAGGGAGAGACAGAGAGAGAGAGAAAGAGAAAGAGAGAGAGGTAGATGTGTTCGACCATGTGACTGAGCCAGCTGTTGCTGTGTGCTGGTGGGAGGAAAAGGATAGGGAGACACAGAGAGGAGGAGGAGGAGGGGAGGGGAGGGAGAGAAAGAGGAGAGGGGGAGGGAAAGAGGAAGGGAGGGGTTGGAGATCTGCTGGCGCACAATGTGACTGG
>OMKZ01000840.1:19829-45055 GCA_900302535.1 Neoniphon sammara
GCCTGCCTGTCTGTCAGCCCGTCTGCCTGTCTGCCTGCCTGCCCCTCGCTCTGTGGAGGCAGCTGCCGTGCCACAGCTCTAACCGTGTGACCTCCTGGCTCCTGGCTGCAGTTGAGGCGGAAGAGGGATAAACGGTGGACGACCAGCAGCGGAGAGACGGAAAGCGAATGTGAATGATGGGAAAACTAAAAAGCGCCGGCCGCGTTGAGGATGAGCCAATCGAGAAGCTGAGAGACGAATAGAAACCAACAGACGCAAAAGGAAGCTCTCGCTATCTGTCTCTACCTAAAGACCCCCCCCCCTCCACCCCACACACAGGGAGACTGTTATTATTATTATTATTATGGGATAGATATACAGGACTCCTTGTTGCCATGGATACCGGCATGCGAAAATTCACAGTGCGGAGATGGTTTTCTATCTATCTGAAGAACAAGGCAGCAAGAAACAAGAACAACACAAGCTTCTGTCAACTAGAGGTTAGTATCAATCTATCTATCTATCTATCTATCTATCTATTTATCTATCTATCTATCTATTTATCTATCTATTTATCTATCTACTGGTACTAGTAGGAACTTCTGTCAGCTAGAGGTTGGTACATGTGAGAGTGTTTTTGTATGTGTGTCTGTGTGTGCTTCAAGGGGGCTGTGTTATTGTGAGTGTGTGTGTGCATGCATGTATATGAAGGACAAGGCAGCAAGGAATAGCAAAAACTATACAATATGTGAGAGTGGCTGAGTGTGTGTGTGTGTGTGTGTGTGTGTGTGTGTGTGTGTGCGCATGCGATACTGGGTGTGGGAGGGAATCTGTGTGAGCGTGATTTGGTTTGTTGTGGCTTGGTACAGGAGCATTTGCTGCATCGTTACAGCTATTTGTCTGTCTGACGTAGTAATAGTAAAGGGTATGATGTCAGAATCCAAAAGACGAGGGGATGAGAAGGTCAGACAGACAGTTTTGACAGACAGACAGAGAAATAGGTAGACACAGAAAGAGAGACTGATGGAGAGACAGAAAGGCTAACAGGCAAGCAGAGAGACAGATGGACAGACAGATTGATACAGACAGACTGTTACAGTGGTGGGCCTGGACACCAGCAGTCTATTTATATCCCAAACAGACAAGTGAAGGTTGGTGGGAGAGCTGTATCCCATTCGCTGCTCACCCACCTGTATATTTGGGATATAAATAGTCCCAACTCCCCCTCCCCTCCTCTATTCTCCCTCCTGTCTTGCTGTGGCCGAACTGATGAATCAAGCTGACAGGCGATCCACCTGTCTGTCCGGTTGCCTCTCTGTAGGACTGTCTGTCTGTCTCTCTGACTCGCCCGGCAGTCTGTCTGCCTACCTGCATGTCTCTCTGTTTGTTTACCCTCTCTGGCAGCCTGTCCACTGTGATAACGGGATACTGTATTGCTCTCTTTTGGCTTGCCTCCATTCGCACAAAGGTAGAGGTCAGAGTCAGCTAAGTGTCTTGCTCAAGGACACTTCAGCAGGGTGGGAGCTTGCCAAAATAAGGCGATCCTGAACCTGTGTTTTCTGAGTGATGGGACCATCCCTGCTGAAGTTTCAGCCTGTATCTGAAACCCATGTTGTTTTGAATAGGTACAACACTGTGTTGTCAAGTTTTGTTTCCAGCTTTGAGCATTTGTATTTCAGGATTTATCTGTGACTATGCTTGGTTCTGCACAACTCCAGAGTACATGGTTAGGGTAAAATGATAAACAGAAGGGTCTGGGTTATCAAAGCAACCTTAAATAATCAAGATCCCGCTACAAAGGTAGCATCAAACAATGATTTCCAAACACTTAGAATTCTAAGAGAAGGTTTCACCCCTTCCACTGACATTGACTCAGACTCAGGAATGACTGTGACTCTAAAAAGGAAAGAATCGATCTCATGCCAGGAAGGGAGCATCCTACAACTCTGACAGGATTTGATCCAACAGGGCTACAAAATATTTTTGGCAGTGGCAGGCAATTTTGTCAATTGTGCCAGCCAGATGAATGACTGAAAAATCAATTTGGAGCAGCAGTTTTGTACAACATGAAGCTGTATAAATGAATGTTTATGGTGCTCTGAGAAGGAAATATACATAACAAACTGATATCATTAATCATATCTGCTACAGAAAATGGAAATTCAACATTCACAGACATTTGTGGAACTTAACCAGTGAAGTATGTGATTGTGTCAGTGCAAAAAAACAAAAAAACAAAAACAAACATGGAAATACAAAAAAAATTTGCAATAGCAAGGATACAATACAGCTTGTAGGAAAAAGTTATCCTATTACTCCAACAAATGGCCGCTCAATCAGAGAAAGTACATGTGGGCGTAACATATGATGTTTTCAACAGTATTAACCCTCAGTCTAGAACAGTTCAAGGTCTTAGGCCACTGCAATCAGACTTAAGCTGCACATCCACCCCCCCCACCCCCAACCATGATTCTGATTATCCTGGCAACATGGATATGATAAAAATTAATCATAAAAATACATGAAATAAATAAATCAACAAATAAATTTAATTCCTCAGATTTTGCACTTTGATCTCATTGGCTGTTCCAGCTTTAAAACTTTGTTTCTTCCACTATCTTTATGGGTCTGGCAGGTCCTGTAAGGCAAGCTTCACTCAGAACAGGGTGGAGAACTCTTTTAAGGCTGACTGACAGCTGTTCATGTATATATTCATATCAACCAATCTAAGCTGTGCCACAGGTTGGCAGTTTGTCATTCGCTCCGCTGAGCAAACTGAATAGGCTTAAAAAGGCAGCTTATATAACAGTGTCATTGCCACTGACCCAGTCCATACCTTAACAGCAACAACTATATGCTTGCCTATAGGCAACAAGCTAGCTGCATGTGTGTGTGCGTGTGTGTGTGTGCATGTGTAGTTTTTATTTGACAGAAAGAACAGTGATTACTAAAGAAACAGCATTTTCTTTAGTAAATGAAAGAACAATGGGATTTTGGCATAAAGATTCCAGAAAATAAACATTTTTGTATATATTTTGTAATTTTCCATTTTATTGAAATTTTGAGTGCAATCAAAATTAATTTAGAAAATTAAAAATAAATGAGTAATATTTTCTCTACCCCCGCCCTTTCTCTCCACCTCTCTGTTTGTCTCTCTCTTTGATAGAAACACCTCTGCCTGTCTCTCAGTATATCACAGTATACAAAAGTGTGGAGTCTACCTGTCTGTTTCTGCCTCTCTTTCCTCAGGATGACAGCATACTGAAGGAGATTGATATCAGCCACCATGTTAAGGAGGGTTGTGAGAAAGCAGACCCCTCTCAGTTCCAGCTGCTTAAGGTGCTGGGACAGGGCTCCTATGGAAAGGTACAGTGGCATATTAACATCAGTCATAACTTCTGACACCTACAGCAAAACCTAAACTCGAATCTCAACCCACGTAACAGAGAGCTGAGAGAGAGCACACATCCATCTGATCAGTGCTGGGACAGAGAACCACCAGAGAGGCAGGAAATCAATGTTAACCTGAACACTATCTCCCAAACAATAGGCTACCACTGACACTAATACTGACACTAACACTACAGGGCTCAACCATGGAAATATTATAGCTCAAGACTGTTTTTCTACATTTATTACTATAACATGTTCATAATATACAGCAGCAAAATGACTGAAAAATACATAATATAGTGAATGATCGATTCTGATTAAATTTCAAATGTATCGTTTTTAACAAGTCTGTAAAATTCCAAACAATAGCATGGCCCTTTTTGAACTTCATGGGTCATACATCTGACAAGGTTTTGCCTGCTAGCTGTTTTGCCAACGTAGAAGCTAGGTGCTGCTGGCTGCTGTTGTGACCATCGAGTGACTCTTCATGGTAACTGTCAGTGTCTTTTTCTTTTTGCTTTGTAATGTGGAGTAGCCGCCACCATGCACTGAATGCTCCACACAGTACTCTGACTAGATGTGCAGTGATGTCCAATATGACTCATCAGAAAGAGGAACAGGACACAAATTCTATACCAACTCTTTTTAGGGGGCGCTGGACTAAATGGGCCATTGAATGACTAATCATCTGTCTAGATAGATAGACAGATAGACAGACAGACAGACAGATACTTTACTGTCTTGAAAGGACATTTTCGACATTCATACATTCTGCTGGTACAGATAAACATGTATGACAACAGCAGAAACAGACACAACACAAAAAAAAAGCGCATGACCAACATATCATACATATCAGGCCGTGGGTTGTTCCTATTATTTAGTAGAAGTATGTTTAAACCTGTTAAGTCTGCACTTGGGAAGACTACCCAAAAATAACCCGCTGAAATTCTGAGCAAAGAACAAGATGAGTCTTGTCTGTAATTTTAGGACCTAATTTCCAAATTGACTGGATGAACCCGGACTGAGTTACTCTGTAATTTGGCCCAACGTCCACTGGATTTCAGACCTATGCTAGACTGCCAAGTTGCTTTAACAAGCAGAGATACCATATCAAATGACACTCGAATGACATTGGCTGATAGAATAAAAGCATAGTCTCAAGTCAGCATCTTACTGGGCCAGGAAAATTGGTCAGTACCTACTGTCAAACTCTGTGCTACCAGTTATGCACATAAGATTTTTATACAGGCCTTACAACTTTTTGGGCAGCATGACAGGGCAGCGTAGCCTCACAAACAGTCAACTCTCAGTCTGCTTAAGTGAGAGATTTTCTAACTCACGAGGCTAAGGCCAACGTACAGTACATGACAATTTGGAAGTGAAACAGGGCAAAATATAAAGCTGAATTAATCCATGCAACCAAGAGTTGCCACGTAGTCTAAGTGCCCCATCTGCTAATAGTGCAGGAAAAGGGATAAGTAAGGAAAGCACTACACAATAGTGGGGTCTCCATCCACCTATTTTTTGCGAAATTTGAATTTGCACTTAAGAACTGAATAAAATGGAAACACTGTAAATTTGCAAAAACGCCAACATTTCATAATTTTTTGTCCTTTTGCCGAGGTGTATAAGTTGGATTATCGACTAAGAGAACATGCAATAAAGTCTGATGTAAACAGCTTATTTGAAGAAACAATGACATAGCAGAGACATGTGCACAGGCATGTGCTTCAATTCCGTTGAGTGACAACAAACATGACAGCAGACAAAAATATACTAAGTACAATAAAGCTGCTGACACTCTTCCCAGAGCCAGGAGGTCATCAAATCTTTCCATCTTCTAAACTATTTGGTTCCCCATCCCTGATTACGTAAGAACCTACAGTTGTGTCCCTTTCAAAATAATCCCTTTAATGTAGTTGACAGAAATGCACATTACTCCACATACTCTTTTGGCGAATTTTTGAAAATACACTTAAAATATGTATAAAAATATGTATATGTATATATACAATGACATAAAAAAGTGTATGTCAACTTGTAAACGTGTCATTCACCATTTAGAGAAGTATGGCTTCAAAGCAGCTTGAGTTGCTGATCTGTCTGCAGTCTGGAATTACTTTGTGCTGGAGACCAAAAGCTGTCAAGCAGCTAATTGTAATGCTTGCAGTGTAAGTGTCTGGAGGGGCGGCAGCAGCAGAGCTAATTACAATACTACTAATTTAACCAGGCATTTGAAGATACACATTTGAAAGACTACAAAGAGTTCACACAAATAGCAGCTCAAAAAAAAAAAAAAAAAAACTGAGACCAAGTTGCAAACATTAGAGGATGCACTGGAAAAAAAACAGATTAATTAGGTCATAGCAATGAAGAGCTAAAAATAAATACATACATATATAAATAAATAAATAAATAACAGAGCATTACAGAGTTTACTGCACTGCATGACAAACGTCTGGTGGACAATGAGGGCTTTCACTACCTAGTGGAGCATTAGGAGCCACTCTGTAGTTGAGTCTGCTCTCCTGAAACTGTACAAGGTGTATAAACACCTTCTAATTACATGAAAGACTGAACACAATTAGTTTCGCTACAGACATTTGGAGTTCTGCTCTGTGTCATGGTTGAGTTTGGCTGTGCTGAAGTTTTTAGTTACTTTAAAAATGGTGTAAGAGTTTTTTAAAGTAATTACAAAAATATCAGATGAGTTGTTGGCAGATTGCAACATTTAACTTCTGTCAGTATCCAAGACAAAATGCCTTAGATAGCATGTGTCTACTTTGATTTCATTCGATCCAAAATGTATAATTTGCATAATTAGTTGGGCTGACAACCCAATGCTTAAGATTTTTCATTAGCTTTAACATATTGGAAATCACATCAGTACACTTGTGGAATTGTTTGAGAAGAGAGTAAATTGAAGTTCAAGTTTGCACAATTGAAACTGAAATGAAATTAACCAAATTGATTTGCATTTGTGCAAACAAAGTGAGTTCAACTCACTCACTCTAATGAGATTTCCTTAATTAGCAAAAAATGAGAACATTTATTCTAACACTCCCACTAACAGGTCTTTTGAAATGTTAAACTCGACTTTTTGCATTTTGCTTTTTAAATTAGTTGGCTGATTACTGCAAAATAATCTAAGATAAGCTGATAATGAAAATGATTAATGTTGATTCCCAGGTCTTCTTGGTCAGAAAGATCAGAGGAGTGGACAGAGGACAACTTTATGCCATGAAAGTCCTGAAGAAAGCCACACTGAAAGGTAAGAACGGCAGTTTATATACTACGGTTTGTGGTTTACCACACAGGGCAGGGCAATAAGTGGCACAAAATTTCAATCACAAAACATTTGAAAGCAAACTGATAATATGGGGGGTATGTATCTATTGTACTGATGTATATATACATAAACAAAATGTCAAAATTTGTCTTGAACACACTGAGACAAACTATAATTGACTTGATATGACAATAAATATCTGCGTTTTGAAACTTAAACTGCACATGTTATAGTATCAACCATGATATTTAACAGCCATTATCAGTATGTTAGGGTTAAATGGTGTTTATCTGCTGGAGGGGTGATATATGGCTGTCACAGATTCCACAATGTCCTACATTCAAAAGGATTTAGAAGAAAAAAAAGAGGTTGTACTTTTGATTCAGATCAACTGGTTTGGGTCAAATGGGATTATTGTAAATGAGGATGCACGGTAAAAGCAGGTTGGGATGTTTTGTGCTGATTTGGTATCTTTGTACAAGCCTTAATCCTCTTAACCTGCACCTCTGGAATATTAGTGGTTGTGGTCTCATCCCATCACTCCGTGGGGAGGGGTTGAGGGGTCGAGGAGACAGATGCTGTTATAACACTCTTGTTGTTGTTGTTGTTGTTTCAACTTCACAATAGACCGACAATACCATGGGCTTGGTCCACTGCAATTTCAATTAAATCAAGTGCATAAGTCCATTTTTGTCTAAATAAAAAACTAAAATACCGGACTACTTTTGGAATGAGATGGTTGCCATGATCCAACTTCTTTAGAAATGTCTGAGAATGAACTTTGTATTATTAGTAAATAAACTCTCTTTCCTCAACTTTCTCCTCCTCAGTTCGGGATCGTGTGCGATCCAAGATGGAGAGAGACATTTTGGCAGAGGTCAACCACCCATTCATAGTTAAACTGCACTACGGTAGGTCTGGCTGTCTGTTGATCTTTCTGTCTAGGTGTTGATTTTAATCTGTCTGCCTGAAAATCCCGTTCAACAGAAAATTCATTGTTATGTGTCTTTGTACACAACATACCAGGTGTTGATTTTTTTGTGCTGAGGCAAAAACTGAAAAAAGAGGTTCAGAGTATTTTTGGTTGAAGTGGATTTATTGTTTTTTTTTCTTTTGGAAAGTATTCAGAAATATTGGAATATATATAAGCTGAGGAATGCTATTTTATTTTATACTGAAACTTTATCCAAGAAAAGTCAACTGAGTGACTGAGGTCTGACTTCATATTCACAGTTACATTCACACCTTGAGCCTGCCAAATACAACCACTTGTAGGCTTCTAGGCTTTAAAGTTTACCTACTGCAGTTCTCTACAAATTGTATTACTTATACTGTGTGTGTGTGTGTGTGTGTGTGTGTGTGTGTGTGTGTGTGTGTGTGTGTCTAGCCTTCCAGACAGAGGGGAAGCTCTATCTGATTCTAGACTTCCTCAGAGGAGGAGACCTTTTCACTCGCCTGTCAAAAGAGGTATGTGTGCTGCTGATAGGGTCCCTGGCTCTTTCCCCACCTTCACTTCAAACAGGCAGAATATCCTGATACAGCGACTTCTTGGAGCCAAGTTTTCCAGCTGTGTCAGCTGCCGGCTTCTTAGTCATGTACCAACTGGTTTTGTAGGAGTTTTTTTTAAACAAACATTCATGTTTCAAGTTATGTAATATGTAACACAAATACCAATTTATTGGGAGTGCCTAGTTGTGAATACTCCTGCCATCACCCCTGTTGTGCACACCCTGCTGATGTGAACTTTGCTTTCTTTGTATACACACTGTCAAACTTGCTTCATTCCCCTTAAAGATGTCAATGTATGACAATAAGGTTCTCACGAGCTAGCTAGCTAGGTCATTTTTTCAAATCGTGCTGAATGTTTTTAATTATCTGAGAACTGTTTCATCAAATATGTTTGATGAGGCAGGGTGCTGGTTTGGATTTGCTAAATAATTGATCCCATGACAAGTTTCTTCTGCATTACATATTTCTGTTTTCTATAGAGCTGTGGGCACAGGTGGGCAAGATATTACCTGCAGCAGCTATTCACACTACCACCATTTGAGGGACAATGTAAAGTACCACTGTCAAACTTTTCACTGTCTGTATTACAGGGGCTGGCTAGTTTCTCACCAAAATGAACACAGTGTTCGAGTCGTGAAAGACTTTTCTCCATGGTGGCACTGGTTTCCATTCTCAATGTGAATAAGCTATGTCTGAAAGTATTAACAGTACAATTCATTTTTTAAACAAAACTTTGAGAATGAAAACCATTGCCAATGTGGAGAAAAGTCTTTCATGATTCGGACAACGCCTTAATTTGGTGAGTAATTAAAGCATATTACAACCAGTCACCAAAGTACAGACTGTAAGAAGGTTAACTGTGGTGTTTTACATGGTCTCTAACAGGGCCTTAGTGCGGGCTACGCTAATAGGCAAGCAGCTCACACCCTGGACAAGAGCTTAGTGAAATTCAGAGAGAAACAGAGTGAGAAGCACAGACACATCTGTGTGAGTGTGAATGTACACTGTGTGAACACAGACAGCGAGTGCATGTGAGTAACAAGACATGATGAGAAGAAAAGCAGAAAGGCATAAAATAAATGAGCTGAGGGTTGAGCCTGTATACATGCTGATAGTACTCTGTTTCTCTAAAATACCTGATAATACTGAATTATGGTTAATTTTATCATATAAGTGCATCAATTTTTTTAATGTGGTAGTTAAAGGATGAGTACTTTCATACCACAGATTCAATAATGTAAATCTTAACACTGAATTCCTGGTTCATGCGGTAAAAGAGAAAATGCTTTTGAATAGTGTGAAATAAGCTGATTGACATCAGAGGGATCTTCCTTTTTCTTTCAGAATAAAAACTTTGTCAGTTACTGTAAAAATATGTGTAGCCTAAATTATGAGGGCTGCCAAATTTTGATATTTAATAAAATACTTCTGCATTTTACTACTTAGCATCATGCATCATAAATGAGCGTGTATCTATATTTGATTCAACTTGTGATTTAACTGAATGCAGGCCAATTGCTCTTCTTTTCTTTTTTTTTTTTTTTTTTAAGAAGGTTAAGAACCCAGGCAGACAGTAAACACTGAGCCAGACACATTTATGCAGACAAGTGAGACCAGAGCTGGGGGAAAATAGGTGAGACACAAGGGAGGCAGAGGAACAAGGACAGATGGAGAGACATCGAGAGAGAGTGAGACACTGGATAAAGAAAAAAAGAAGCAGAGAGACAGGCAGCAACAGAAAAACACAGAGTCAAATCTGCAGATGAATACTGAAAGCAGAAAGGTTCTCGTACTAGACACTGAAAGATCCAAATGACTGAAGAAGCATTGAGATTTTGTTTGTTCAGCTTTGTTGGGTATTTCTCACATAATTAGATTGCATCTATGGTAGCAGTACACAAAGTACACAAATAACTGTCAGTGTGTCTTTATTTCATTAAAAAATAATGTTACACAGACCAAACAGAATTTTGTATCCCGATTTCTATTCCTTTGTTATGTTGATGACAATATAAATTCACATATTTAATGTATACAGCCAGGAAATCATGACATTTAGAACATGGAAAGGGCATAATGAGAGTATTTGTTGGTGTATCTCTATTTTTTTGTTTTTAATGAGCAGTTGATTGAAAAAAATAGACCAGCTCTGTTTATCATCTTCATAATGTATATTGACATTTGACAGAATTTAACTTCAATTTAACTGACAATAAAGCCATCAGAATAAACCAGAAGATGCCAAATTGACTTCTCGTGGCTACTTTCTCCATTCAGCTGGGAACATCATGACAAAACGTTGAACACTGAAGAAACAGACTTTACAAAAGCCACTGGGGGGAAAAAAATCAGCATGAAAGTGCACTTTGAGTTTGACTCATGCAAAATGTCCACTCACAGCCTCAACAAACAAACAACACATGGTGTGTCAGTGGTGTGGTGTGTTGTGCTGGAGACAGTTTTCTGAAGCAGTGGTTGGTTTTTTTTTTTGTTGGTAACACTGCCAACAGGATGATTACCCATCTGTTTATGCTCGTCATTTCTCGGTTATCATTTTGATCTTAAAACATCTTTAGAGCATGACAGCTTCTGGTATCTGTACAGTCAATTAAAAACCTGAATGGAGAGGAGGAGCTTTGTCCATGAAGTCTCCCTGGTGTTTTCTGTAGTTAAAGAAGCAGGGCTACTCAGTTCACCAGCCAACATAGGAATAATACCTGAGAGGCTGTTATGTACTTTGGTTATTGGTAAAGATGCAGCAGAGGGCACAGCAATGTACTGTCAGTATCACTGGATAGTACCAGTAGAGAGCATGGTCAAGGTATTATGGCTTTTACATGAAGGTTGCAATGAGTATGATCTGTTTTCCTCAGAGGTGTATGTACACTTACAGTATTTTCGATATACATTATTGAAGTTTTGAATACTTGAATACATTTAAGCTTTGAAATTGTTTCTCACTGAAGTCCTGTAGGCAAGTAGGAAGCTATTTCATGATTATTTTGGAATTGGATGGCAATCAATGGGGAAGCTATTTTGTGATTATTTTTAGATGGCTACCTGGATAACAGTGCTATAATTATCACCACTTATTTCTATTTGTTTCAGTAATTATCTTTTCCCTTAGGTCATTTTTACATGCTCACATTTCTGTACAACTGTTTACTACATTTTTGTGCTTGTTATTTTTTATTTAGCACAAATGCTTATCTTTCTTTATTTCAGGTAATGTTTACAGAAGAGGATGTCAAGTTTTACCTTGCAGAGCTGGCTCTGGCCTTGGACCATCTACACAGTCTGGGGATCATCTACAGAGACCTCAAACCTGAAAAGTACAGTCTCACAGTCTCTCTCTCTCTCTTTCTCCCCCATGCGCGCGCACGCACGCACCCAACCACCCACACACACACACACACAATTAATTGTGTTAATTGTAATTATATTAGTGACATTTTGTAGATGATGATGATGTTCTATTTATTTGACTATTCAAATAAACTATTAAATAACTATTGCTTCATTATTCTGCTCATCTTTTCCCAACAGCATTCTTCTGGATGAAGAAGGACACATTAAGATAACTGGTCAGTGTCCCAAACTATAAACAATTTTTTTTTTTCTGTTCTTCGGTCCATCTTATTCCTTTCTGTCTATTTTTTCTTACTTTTGCCTTTTCCCCCCTTCCTCTCCATTTTTCGACTTCAGATTTTGGACTGAGTAAGGAAGCCATTGACCATGACAAAAGAGCATATTCCTTCTGTGGAACAATCGAGTACATGGCTCCAGAGGTTGTTAACAGGAGAGGACACACACAAAGCGCTGACTGGTGGTCATTTGGGGTACTGATGGTAGGACTAGCTTAATCTCACAACAATATTTCACTTTGATGACTTGTTTTCAACATGCACACTGAATTTTTAACCTTTGCAGTTTTCATTTATAAGGAAAATGTGGGTGTGACCCTGTAGGCATGGAAAGCAGTTTCTCTCAATATCTGACTTCACATATTTCCTCAGTCAAGCCTCCTTCTCAATACCAGCTCCTGGATAATGTAGCAGTGTGCTGGTTTCTTAATTTGGCTTTGCTCCAGTTGCCTAATTACAGTGTCTTGTTGTTTAAATCCTTTCTCTTTCACCAATTGTTTATCTGCCAAATATTTGCCTGTTTCTGTTAGCCTGGTGGTTTATTTTAGTAATACTGCAAAAGAGGGAAATGTTCACTGACAGCTGGCAGCCTAGCCAGCATACCAGGGGAAGGTCTCATCCCAATCTGCCATTGGCTAATACAAGACACAAACCAAACATAACAAACAAATATAGTTTAATACCCTGCACTGAGCAGGATATAAAACAGTTATGTTGTACAGTTTGCAACTTTTTAAATGAAACATTTGTTATGGAAGTAAAACATTTTGCACATTATAACAATATTTACATAATATCTCTACTGGGAAAATGTGACTGAGTAAATTACAAGGCACAATGGAGGTGGGTGGGAGGTGCAGTGCTGTTGCAGGTCCTTATGTAGGTGCAGACAAGTTTTATTGGTAGTGTTGCACCTGCTCATTGATAGAGGTTGATTAAGGTTATACATTACAAAATGTGTCTTTAAGTGTGTCGCAATACAGTGATAAGTAGCCTACATTTTAAACTCTTGATTTTTTTTATTTCATATCACTTCTAATGGCAATTTGTCCACTGATAACGATTTTTCAAGAAACACATGCTGTGATTGCAGTCATACATTTAGTTAATGAGAAATATGGTTTTCTGGAGTGTACTGAAAGAAACTGAAGAAACTGAAGAAAAAGGTATACCCTTTGCTACTCAGCTAAATTTACCCCTAATGTTAGCATTATCAATGCAAAGAAAGACTTGGTCAGCTGACATCAGTTCTAAAACAAAATGTCTTTTGTTTTCCAGTTTGAGATGTTGACAGGATCACTACCATTCCAGGGAAAAGACCGGAAGGAAACGATGGCACTTATTCTAAAGTAAGACCATTTCATTTTTCTGAGTATGTACATTTCCATACTCGCAGTTAGTATTCTGGTTAATAATTCATATCTTAGCTATGGTTCATTCAAGATAAGCTGCCATATGTATTTTCATATATCAATCTCAGAATAGCCCACTATACATAGGCTAAGTAAAGGGAAATAATCAGATTTTAACATGGTAACATAACTTACACTCAAGTCCAACACTAAAAAGGATATAAGAGATCAAAATGCCTTTATATTACAGAATATTTGTGTGTTCAAAAACATGACATGATTCTTTTCTTGTCTGCAGGGCGAAGTTGGGAATGCCACAGTTTCTCAGTCCGGAAGTGCAGAGTTTGTTAAGAGCGCTCTTTAAGAGGAACCCTGCTAATCGATTAGGTATATAAAAAGTGATCCTTCACTGGAGACAGACAAATAGGCCCTAAGCTTTTCTAACAGAGGCTATAAGCCTCATGGAGCCCAATGGATCATTTGTGCTGCTCTGCTTCATCAATTATTGAGGCACAATCTTACTTGAAAGGATGCAAAATGCCAGAGACAAAATGCCTGTATATGGTAGCTCTTACTTAAAGTGAAATCAATCATAACTTCAAGAGCCAAATTCATGTCAGTCAGTCCTGGACAATATCGAGCTTAGTCTTGGTGTGGTAATAATCATTTTCTAGAAATGATGTCTCTTCCTTATTGAGCAATATGCAATAAAAGGAATGTAACTGTATTACTGAAAACAAATGAATAATGAAATAACATAAAATAAAATAAAATAAAAATAAACAGTATATTCTCTTTATGTATTCTAATGATTTTTGATGATGACTTGCACTGTAAATCTCCAAGTCACCACAGCTAACCCACAGGAGATTTGTTTAGGAAAGACTATATAACACATATTGATGCTTTATTCTGTTGAGTCAGCTGTTGTAAGTTGTAAGTTCCCTACATACTTATTTGTAATAAGGCCTAATAGTTGTGATGTGAGGTTTTAGCTTAAAATGAGATTTTAGATGTTCCAGCAAATTGAAACAGACTGGCCATTTCTTTCTCCACTATAAAACTGAAATTCATTTTGAGGAGAATTTGTAATGATATGTCACTTTTCTGTGCTAAATTGTCTCCAGATGAGCTGGGTAGATGGGCCATATTGTTGACTTTTATTTTCTTAGTATGTTTTACAGCCAGGTGGAAACTTTTAGGTCTGAATAATTGGAAGTATTGTATGTAATATTGTGTGTTTGTCTCACAGCTGTAAATGATGACATCATTTTCTATTATCTAAATATGTCTGACTGACAGGTGCAGGACCAGATGGAGTGGAAGAAATAAAGAGACATCGTTTCTTTGCACCAATAGACTGGAATGTGAGTACAATTTATAAAGAACATTCTCCACGTCACTTAAAAAGAAATGTGTTTATAATTGTTATTTTTTGATGTTTGACTTTTAACAATCCACTTGAACCCAGTTAAAGAGGGGCATTCAGGTTGAGAATGTTTTCTGCAAATGCAAACCTCCACAACAAGAAAACATACAAAGCAAGAACAGGCAGCCAAAAAGACATAGCAAAGACCTGACATGCAAACAAATAGTCAGAATAAACCCTTTAGCATGTGTATTAGAATAATTGTGATTTTTGTACACTAAGAGGCACAATAATTGTGTGCTGTGCAGTGTGCACGGTGTTTGCATTTCAGTTGTTATTTTGAATTAAGCAGCAGTCTCAGCAGAATATTCTCACTCTACAGCCCGTGGATTGGCTCTGTTCTGCACCTGCCAAGATTTAGCCTTTTCTTGCTGACATCATTCACTTTTAGTGGATAAACATGCACCATAAGAATATTATGTCTTACAACCAAAGAGAGAAGCCAGTCTGATGCTCTAAGGTCAAACCACACTTACGACTGGTGCTGAACACAATTTCATTCATAATAAACTACTATTCATTTATTAGGGTACAACATGAGGCATTTCTCCTCATGCATATTAGGCTCCATGTAAACCCATCTAATTTACTGAATTCTGATGTGACGTTAAATGTTGTGCAGTCCTGTCAGATATTCAAAACTAGAAGTGTTATCTCATGGCAATTAGTAGACTATACTATTACCAGCACACTTATTTGTATTATTCAGGAAATAGTACTGATTTTTGCCTTTTCCAGCAAGATTCTCCAATTTAGAAGCTTCACAATCTGCAAAAACCTCACTGTCAGACTCCTCTCTCATGCTGATTGTGCTAACTCTGTTGCACCTATTTTTCAAAAACTGTCAAGCTATACTGCCCTCAGATTACTGACCAGAGTTAACTGCTTCCTGTCCTTGTTAAGATTAAATTCATTTTTCCAAGAATAACACTGAAACTCAACAGTGCTGATACAAGCAGTAGTTGTGCTCTCTTATCTAAACCCTGCAACTCATCAGATAGATGAGTTACAGCTGCGTCAACTCTTGTCCACGATCATGCATATTTAAATGTTTCAAGTATGAGATTTTGCTTCGTGGCAACACCCCGAACTTCCCTGTCTGCCTGTCATGGCCTACTTTATTGTAACATCCTAATCCTCTTATCTGAAATAGCCTGGGCTTCCTCACAAAAAGTGTCTGTTTGCTCATGCACAAATTTTCTGGCTACAGACATTATCTGTGCTTTCCCCTCACAATCTAACCTCACCAGCCGCTCCTTGGACCTGTTCTGCTTAAAGGGGATCATTCCTTCAGCATGCCTTAAGCTTCTATCTGAGTAGCATGTCAAACATCACAAAATCATGAGCTGGCATTTGTTTTTGGCAAACCTGTGAGCTATTCCTGCAGTTCCTGGCTTACATGTGAGTGACAGCCATGCTGCAGATGGTGTACCAGCGTGTAACTGCGTGTCCTTACATGGTCAGTTAGAAGGACCTCAATTGTCGACATAGTGAGTGTCAAACTTTGCGCTGGCGATCCATAGTAAATACTGAAAAGCACGGCTGTCTGTTGTCAAGATGGGCCAGAAGCATCAAATAGTCGACTGATCAAACTGCTGACTGTTCAACCAGGCTAACTATAATTACCAATATTAGATTTACCTATATTGATATTTGCTTATTGAAAGCTCATTCAACTTTTGTTTATGGCACCAAAGCTGCTTGATCCCATTAATATTATAATGAGAAGTTATAGAAAACTGTCTTAATTCTGCACTGGTGAAGTTTTGTCAGTTATATAAAATGTTATCATGCACAAATTGTAAAGTTGAATGCTGCAGCTCTGTGTTCA
This sequence comes from Neoniphon sammara, assembly GCA_900302535.1. Classification (NCBI taxonomy): domain Eukaryota; kingdom Metazoa; phylum Chordata; class Actinopteri; order Holocentriformes; family Holocentridae; genus Neoniphon; species Neoniphon sammara. The sequence goes on from OMKZ01000840.1 coordinate 36,259, forward strand.
ACATGAGCACAAATGCAGAAGTTGACCAGAAAGATCTTTTATATTTCACTTTGTCTTTTCTCAGGAAAGGTCTTCATTCTTAAGCCTAACCACAGTACAGTCTATTTAAAATCCTGGCCTCTCGAGACCAACCAATCGTTCCAAAAGCCCATCAACCAGTCGACCTTGAAATAAAAGACATTTGCACATCTCTAGTCTGGTGTGCCCAGTATATCCTCAAACATACTTTGTCTTTCAGGAATGGCCACACATCTGTCTGCCATTTCCTGTGCTTTTGAACTAGCGTCTGATATGTGTCATGCATGGCAACTGTATTGTATTTCTCAGAAAGAGCCCCCTAAGAAATGATTGCTGAGTCATTGCTACTCATCAACAACCCATCAAACCCCCACAGCTATGTTATAGTCATTTTGTGCTAAGAAGCAGTAAAAATCTTTTAAAGGCAACCAGGGAAAACTGTCATACCCATTCCTTTTCATCAGAAATGCTCTGAATTGGACAGGCTTTCCACTCATCTTACTCTCTCATTTCTAACATAGAATCCACATCATCCACTGTACATCCCTACTATAATCTCCCCCTACACCACTGTCTCTCTACGCTACCTACTCACTGCTAAACATCATATTTTCCAATTTAAACATGGTGCTGTTGGCTTGATGTGACAGGCTATCAGTAAGAGGCTTACCTTTACCTTACTATGCTAATTAAACTCTTCTCATGCTCATTAAACTCCTCATTTAGCTTCTTCTCTGTGCTACTCCTATCACTCGACGTCTTTATCTCTGAGTGGTTTTTCCTCACAAAACCTGGAGTAATGGGGAAACTCACATCCAAACTTCCTCAGTGCAGGTGCATCAAATTGAATCTGAATACTTTCTCACAAAACTCAGCATCTACGCTTCTGCCACGACTGCCAACTGCATCCTAAATCATTTCTCTGACTTTATCAAAGGTGCACTAACCTAAATACAATCTAGTGCCATGCTGTAAAAATATGCCTGCGGTGCCATATGTATACAGATACAGATCTGTGGCCTTGGTACAGGTGATGATTTCATTTTCTGTCAGAGCAGCATCCTGTATATGCTGCAGTGCCAACAATACAAGACGATAATAGACCTTTTTCACTGCAGACATTTTGACATGAAATAGTAGGGCAAGCACAGGTGTTACTAATGACATTAATTAAGGTTCTATTCCATTTAGGTCTAACAGAGCCAGGGTCCTGCTATTGTTCATGCTGGCTCACTGGAAAGACTGCTATACTTAAGTGGAACTGAACCTTAATTGATGTCATTAGTAACACCTGCCCTACTATTTCATGTCAAAATGGCTGCTGTGAAAAAGGTCTGTAGGCAACTGCACCTTGGAGCTAGCAAGTTTGCTAACCTGACATGACATTAACTTCTGTGGCTACATTAGCATGTACCCCACTATTTGCAACAAAATTCATCTGTACTGTCCTTACAGCATTAGAATACAAGCTTGTGATACTAACAAGCTTTCCCTTGTCAAAGTGGAAACAAAAGCCTCCCAGTACCACGACGGCTGATTTATAATCCCAGAACAGTTTGTATTCGCAAATTAGTGGAAAGAATAGGCCTAAGGTCTGTCACAAAATGACGTGCACTCTTCCAAAGCGTCCCCTTTTAAGACTTGCCAAGCTGAGGCCACAACGACTTCAGGTGTTTTATCTAAAACATAAATGCTACCTGATTTGTCAGCGGTACAGGTACAGGTATCATAGGCTAACTTACAGGAACTTACATCATGTGGTGCGGCTGATATGCTTTTGGGACGAACCATTTCTTACTGAGAAGCAGTTTCTGAAAGAGCAATTTAACGTTAGTGATTAATGACTTTTCAGAGGTAATCTTCATGATGTAAATGTAACATTACAAAAACTATGCAGTATCTTTATCTGCTATAATTTAACTAATTTCTTTGTTAAAATGATATGTTCAAATGAGCTATTTTTTTTAAGCTGAAACCTCCCTTCATGGGTGACTCTAGCTAGCTAAAGTTAAGTGCTAGTGAACAGGCTCCAGTAACGTATATTTTGACACACACAGTCACACACAAGCTGAACACTGGTTCTACTTTTTACCCAGGCGTGTAATTACTTTAGACTACAAAATGTATATATATTATTGGTAACAGTCTTACCATAAATAAATTTAAGAAAATATTTTCACTTACATGCTAGTAGCCTCAGCTGCCAGGCAACATGTTAGCAGTTCAGTCAAAAAGGACTTGGGCACAGTTTAAATAAAGTGGGCAACCTACTGACATTGGGATGGCGACTCCTGCTGGACATTCTCAGTAAAACACCTGAACCTGTGGCAGTAAAAATGACAGTGGGGGAAAATAATCACGTATTTGAAATAGATTTATTTTATAAATGTATGCACTGGTACGGGATGGACCGACAACAGTTTTGACCTTGAGTACCTGTCTTTTTCTATTTATCTATTTTTTTTAACTGTAAGATTTAGCTATATATATAAAAAAAAACAAAGCTAAACTGTCTTGTGTCTTGTTGTATTAAAACATGTTTTTACTGTGACTGGGATGATGTGAAAGATAATTTTACAGCCTAGTTTGAACATTCTATTCTATTCTATTCTATTCTATTCTATTCTATTCTATTCTATTCTATTCCAACTTTGATAACCACTCACAGAGGCTGTTTGAAAAGAATCATAGCTTCAACTGTAATAGTATTTTTCCCAGTTTTCTCCCTTGCTTGTAAAATATGCTGTTTGTTGTTGTGCATTTACTTGAGGTGGGGTGTGTGAATGGAGGAAAGTGGACGCTTTAAACAAAGACAAAACAGTATATGCCCTGAGGTGATTCTGGTCTCTGTCCTATACAATGTGCAGGCTGCTCCTTTCTCTGTTCTATACTGACATTTGTTTTCGGCACTCTTAAAGTATGTGATGCTCCTGAATTAGATAAGAATGCAGTCTACACTAGTCTTCCAGCATGCTCTTACAAGGCTAGCTGCAAGTATTTTCACTGGCCTGCACAGTGCAGATCATCAGACTCAAAAACTGCTTTCATCATAAAATCTGAGAAACAGGTCTATTTTTGGTATCTTTGTTGTCAAAGAGCATCATTTCCCTTGGCAGAAATAGTTGTCCATCTGCCTCCTGCTCCCTGAGCTACCTCAATACCTAGCATTTATGGCAAACACACTCATATAGCATCTACAACATTTTTTCTACAAAAGTTTCTACCCTGTGCTGCTGACATCTGTGTATTTAACAAGCTCATTACTTAGGATGTACACACCAGTGTGGAATGTGACATATTTATTCGTATACACATTTCATTTATATTTCCTAAAGAGGAATAAAAAGGAATACTGGCTGAAAATTACTCTAACAATTGCCATTTGGTCAGGGAACCCCTTTAACCCTGTACTACATCAGCATAAACTTCTTCTCTATGCTAGCTCTATGTTTATCCTGTGTGCTGGAAGCTGAGTGTTCAGAGTTGAATGTTCGCTTTCTCTCACATTATCAGTGAAAATGGGCTGTAGTGCCGTATTTGGTGTGCCAGTACAGAGGGTGATGTCATTTTTTTGCCTGATGAGCATGTTGCGCATGCTTTAGTGCCACCTGTCACAGCCTAAAGTCATGTACGTGCAAAAGGCTCTCTACTTGGCATCGCCTTCACTACCTCTGTGGCTTTCTTGGCACAGTTAGTTTGCGTGCATGCATGTGGAAGCATTATTGAAGATTCTTCCTCCCTCACTGTGGCATGTTCACTCTTTCAACTCTCTTCCCTCTGGTTCACAAAACCTGCACCTGTTCTTCCAAATCAGTGACTCTGGTCTGCTACAAGGGGAGTCCTTTCTTTTCTTTAATATCTGGTTCTCACTTCAAAACATTTAGACTGATTTTTGAGTTGCTTTTGCCATCCCAATTGGATTTCAAGATCAGGCTGTGTCTTTGCTGATGCAGCAGACATGGTGGAGTGGGCATCAACTGTCAGCATAACTAATCTAACTAATCTATGCTGCAGCCTAAATACCTGTTGAGTGTAAAGAGATGTGTGTAAGCCAACTGTTGCTGATGATAACCACAGTGAAAGTGATCATTATGTTGTTGATTTTTGCAGAGGCTGTACAGGAAGGAGATGAGACCTCCGTTTAAACCAACAGTTGGACGACCTGAAGACACTTTTCACTTTGATCCTGAGTTCACCTCCAGAACACCCACGGGTAACACAAACACACATACATACTAACAGTTCCTATTACATTTCTATCCTGGACCCACATGCCTCGCTGCAGCTGGAAAATGTGATGCTGGTTGTGTGTGTGTGTGTGTGTGTTGTCACTGTAATCATACTGCACCATCCACTTATGGGAACATAAGTTTTTAAATGATGAGGTTGGTTGAATACATATGCTCTTGAGCCAGGATTGCCTTGACAACCCTAACCCTAAATGACAGACTAGGTACGTTTACAGGGGAATCCTTTCCTCTCAGGTGTTGTTAAGAATGATTACAGACCTCCGATGTTGAAGGCATCAAGGCTTTTGAGGAGGCAAAGGTATACTATCCATGCCTCAGAGCCATATAGTAGCATAGACAAACACACACACACACACACACACACACACACACAAACATCCAGACAGTGAGAAGAATTGATAAGTGCATTTTTTTTTCTTTTCTAAAGTAACATTGGAGTGAGTGTATGTGTGTCTAAAGCCAATTAAACTATTTTAATGGAACACCTCTGATACTTTTATGTTTTGAATTCTGTGCTGTTATTTTTCTTTAACAGGCTGCAGGCACTTTGTCACATTATGGGGCAAAAGCTTCAGCTTGCGGCTTGCATTACTTACTGAGTTTTTTCAGTTTAAGTGGCAACAGGAAACTTTCTCCCCAATCATTGCCAGTTCCTTATGAACAAACAGTACATTATAAAACAAAACATCAAGGTATCCAAAAGACATTATTGTGTGCGCACACGTCTCTGAATATGTTTCTTTTTTATATCTAGATTCTCCAGGCATCCCCCCCAGTGCAAACACACACCAGTTGTTTCGAGGTTTCAGCTTCGTAGCAACTAATCAGAACCAGGAGCCGAGTGTTGCCCCGGTAACATCCTCACGGCAGGAAATGAGCAGCCTCAACCCCATCACAAAGGTATATACCCTATTAATGAGGGAACTAATGTCCTACCTATCTAATCAAATTACTCACTGACTTACTCACTGACTGGGTAACAAATTAACTATCCACCTGAATAACTGAATGGATTACTGATTGACTAATTAACTGACTGATAATTGGACTGAGCTAATTGAGTGACCGACTAACTAATGACACTGGCTTTTCCAAACAATACCCTAATGAATCACTGCTATTGGGATGACAAACTATTTTATTACAGTAAAAGACTGCTGAATTACTGTTTTACTGACTCACTCACTCCCCCATCCACCTCTTCTTCAATATATAAAATATAATGGTAAAATTAAAAGAACATGTAATTGAACTCTACCTTTTCTTTTCAACTTGTGTTCCCTATAGCATCTACATGTTGATGTCTCATTCAGTGATGTGTATGAGCTGAAGGAAGAAGTTGGACAGACAGCGACCTCTGTCTGCAGAAGATGTCTGCACCGAGTTACAGCTGTGGAGTATTCAGTTAAGGTAGCTGACACTCTTCCCTTAAATTTATTTAGTTATACAAAAAATGGGTGGATGTCAATAGTGATACAGTTTTCACAAACATTTCTAATGTATATCAAAGTGGTTTTGAATGCACCAGCCACTCTTCCAAATGTATCCCACAATGCAGCAGTTACACAGTGTTTCTGATTCTGCACAGGTAATGCTGGGTGAGGGGGCTGGGAGTAAGGGCTGCTTTCTTTATATCCTGATTCATTGCTGTTCATTGATTGGTAAGTTGGAATTGTTTATCTGTCAAAACATTTCTTGTGTGTTTTTGTGTTTGTGTCAGATTATTGACAGAGCAAAGAAAGATCCATCCGAGGAGATTGAGATTCTGTTGAGATATGGACAGCATCCGAATATTATTACCCTCAAGGATGTAAGTTAAACACACCCATTCCTCACACAAAGCACAACAATCCTCTATTTAAATATGTAAACATGTGGCATCCAGCCACAATTAAACATTTCTGTCCAATTTTTATCCTCTGATCACACCAGGACACATTAACTGGCATTTTGACACACTGCTAGCAATTTAATCTGATTAATGTTAAAAAAAAAACTGAGAGAAAGAGGAGGAAATTTTTACGGGGAGAAAAAGCAGCGAAAATAATGTGGACAAAACAAAATGAACCTGTCTGAAATAAGTTTTGCCACCGCACATAACAGGCACTTTCAGAACAACTGTGAACAAAGATGTGGTATCATACAGTTTTTGTAAACAGGTCTCAAAAACCATAATACAAGAGAAACACAGCAAAAAAGCTGAAATAATTGCTCTTCTTTTAACTGAACACACAACAGGGGAAGGAAAAAAATAGCATTTCAGCCTAGAAATTTTGAGGAATTCTTTTAGTCTTTTGGCTGGTTTTTCTCTTGGTGTGTGGACTACTTTACTTGCATCTTGTATTTCACTTTTGGTTGCATTTACCCTGCTGAGTCAGACAAGAGGGGCCTGGTTGAGCACGATGTTTATTTTTGCCTCAAAGCCCATATTGAAATGACAAATGGAACTGCAGCCCTCAGTCCACATCTACATCTGGAGGTAGCAGACCGTCGCACGATGCAGCGACAGCCAGAAGCCATTTTTCTTCTAGCACTTCCATCGTTCTAACAGCTTTTAATAACAGCTGTTTTGTGTTTGTGTATATGCACTCCTGTGTGTATGTGTGTGTGTTTGTGTGTGCGCTTCTTCTTTAGGTGTATGACGACGGCCAGAGTGTGTACCTGGTTCAGGATTTACTAAGAGGAGAGGAGCTGCTGGACAGAATCCTGACGATGCCAAACTTCACAGAGAGAGACGCTTCAGATATCATCTGCACACTGACCAAGACTGTGGAATATTTACACTCACAGGGGGTTAGACATACATATGGATGGATATACTTAGTGATGCAATTTTTCACAAAAATTTTTTCCTAATCCTAAAATAGCTTTATATGTTTGTTGGAGGACCACAACAGTCCTCAAAAGTCACAAAATTCTGTGGCAATTATCATAACCATAACATGTAAAACATGTGTTTGTGTGTTTGCGTGTGTCTTTGCCCTTTTCAGGTTGTGCATCGGGACCTGAAGCCCAGTAACATTCGCTATTCTGATGACACTGGACTCCCAGAATGCATCAGGATATGTGATTTTGGTTTTGCCAAACAGCTCAGAGCTGAGAATGGATTACTGATGACCCCTTGTTACACAGCTACTTTCATAGCTCCTGAGGTATATCAGTAATCATAATCATGATAAAAACAAACAAACAATGCCTTGTTGAACAGCAGAGCCCTACTGATATATTGACTAGCCTGTATTGACTGATATTGACTCATCACAGATATATTCATAGCAGTGTATGTGTTGGCCAATATACAAAGAAAAGATAGTCTAATTCTTCTTCTTCTTCTTCTTCTTATTATTATTATTATTATTATTATTATTAGTAATAGTACATTACAGTAAAAAAATACAAAAGTGTGTATTGAAAAAAATATCAGCCAATGCATCATTAACAGAGGTTTTTTACTTCCACATATCAACATTGGTATGAGCCTTTACAGTATCAGTCATGCTTAAGTAAACAGATACCTTTATAGCATCAAAGACCCCCTCTCCACACACACATATATACAAATGATCAATAGCTGTATAAAAGTACAATCATTTAGTACAGACATGAATCCCATCAAACTCCAGGCGCTTTCCATCTAAATACTGACTAATGTGATTTTTTTGTTCCTTTGTGTGTGTATGTGTGTGTGTATGCTTGGGATTTGGGCTGTATGTGCAGGTTCTGAAGAAGCAGGGTTATGATGCAGCTTGTGACATCTGGAGCCTGGGGATCCTGCTCTACACCATGGTAGCTGGGTAAGGATCATCTATAATGGTGCAGCCACACTGGGCCTGCTCAGTGGTCAACAGTGGAAGACTGCTGCAGTACCAGGCAGCTTCCTGGTGGCCCTGGGTACCCTTTTTCCTATAAACAGATCCTAACCCTAACCATAACCATAGCCTTGGAGGTAGTGTTGCCTTACAGACGCAGAGTTACTGGTGTGAATGGGTGTTTTATATTGTTTGTTGCCCTCGCTCCCACTGTAAACACTCCCCCAGGGCCGCTGCTGTAAATAACAGCACAGGTACAGCCCTTGCTTATATCCCAGCTCAGGGTTTTATAATATCTGAGATTTTAATACATCAAACCTTCCTGCAGTTTACAAATGGTTTGCGAGGTGCTATGTAGTCTGAGTCATTGCTTCTGTGATTATAATTCATCTTACCACTGTTAAATGTTAATTTTATTGGTCAGTTTCAGCCCATTTGCCAGCAGTCCTGACGACACTCCAGAGGAAATCTTGGCTCAAATCGGCAGTGGGAAATTCATTATCACCGGGGGGAATTGGGACCTGGTGTCAGACGCTGCCAAGGTTAAAATTTCATGTTATAGATACTGTAGATACAGCTGCTTGTAATCTCAGATATGGTATCAGATGCTGCTCAGGTATAGTTGTTGTGTTGTTGTGTACACAGCTATTTCTCTAGATTAGGGTTACCAGTAAAGTTGTAATAACTGTTCATTATTATTATTATTATTATTATTATTAT